>JBAGKK010010713.1:0-12077 GCA_037177015.1 Euceroptres primus
CTCTACCACCGCTCCCGCTCTCCACGAGAAATAGAGGTAGAAGCAGAACATGTGGTCCCGCAGGGAATTCTCCCTAGTTGGGCATGTCTGGTTTAACAGACTGTAATAACAGATTTGTGCAGATAAGAGGCTGCTCTGCTGCAACTGCAGTTTCCCGAAAGAAATATTGAATCACACACTTGTGTTTGCAAGAATTGTTATGCACGTTTTACATCCAGATTTGGTGTCCTCTCAAATGTTGCAGTAGATGACACCCCACTTCCAAGAGACGATTTGTCCGATCAATTTATAAAAATCCTTTAATTGGGTTTGGGAAATTGTAAAACAAAATCAGAAGAGATCCGCCTTCTAACGCTGTTACCTGATGATCTTTCAAAAAATGATATCCTTTCGAAATTTTCAGTTACAAAGTATATGGTGGATAAAGCACGGAAATTAAAAAAGGACAAATTATTTAAATGATGACTTGGATTGTGCTAGGCAGAGTTTAAATAAAAATTACGTCATAAATGTTAATGAAAATGGACAAAAGATGAAGAAGGTATAAAGTTTCTTGACGCGGAGCATTAACGAAATGTACAAAATTTTTGTAGAAAAAAACCCATCGGCAATCATTAGAAGATCTAAATTTTATTCACTGCGGCCAAAATGAGTTGTCATCGATCCTTCAAGGAAGTGTGCGTCTGCATTTACTGTGCAAATTTCCAACTATGTTTAATCGCTCTTCAAAACTTGAGAAATGAAAAGTCTTCAAACTTAGAAAAGATTCGTCACGAAGTATTTTCGGTCATAATGTGTTATTCTGCGTCAAAAAAATGTATCCTTCAAGAATGCAAGTTATGTCAAGGAGCTGAAGGTTTAACAAATCAGAAACTTAACATGTCAGAAGAGGTAGCTTGTGAAGAAGTGACTTTTGCTTTATGGAATAAAGACGATTTAGAAAAACGCACAACATCATTTAATACATTTCTGGAAGAACTAAGATATTGGACAGTGAAGAAAAATGTCCATAAATACGTAAAAGACATTCAAAGGGAAGAAATAATCAGAGTAAAAGAAGAAGCAAAAGGTAATCCAAGAAACATCCTTCTACACGGTGATTTTGTAAATAGTTGGAAAAGGGTTTTAAAAAATGATTCGGTTAAAAATGGGTTGATTAAAAATGGCTTCAACAAATTACGATCATCACAGACGGAGCACCTACTCACTTCAAAAACCGATTTCAATTTCACGAGTTATCAAAATCACCAGTTAACAAGAAATGGGTTTTCTCTGCAATAGGACATGGAAAAGTAGCTCATGATGGAATCGGGAGAATTTTAAAATATTTTGCTACTGATCACAATCTAAAACATGCACACTTGGAAGCCGTCACCGATGCTAAAACTTTCGTGACTGAAGTGCAAAAGAACATTCCTGCTTTTAAACTAATTTTACTAAGATTTAAAGAATTTTCGACGTTTGAAAACGCGCGAGTTGAAGAAGGTGCTGTGCATCCCGGGAATACAAAAATGCCACATGTGGAAGATGAAGATTGATAAAGGTAATAATCAAAACTGCTTACATGGCCAAAACTGCTAAACACGATTAGGCTCTTAAATTATCTACAGCAGACAATGATTCCTCTTCGGATCCTGAAGACTCTAATGAAGACTCTGAATAAATGGATAATAAAAATCTGAAAATTTGGGCCCAGGTATTATTTATTTTTTAAACTGAGATTCCAACGAAGTTTTTGTACATTATTGAAAAATATCTGGATAAATGTGAAATATATCAAACAATTTCTTGTCTGGGCATTGTTTTTGTAACTTAAATTGTTTCAGCAAAAAATTGGAAAATTCGATTTTATGAAAAATAATTTTCTGACGATAAAAACTGTTTAGCTCACGTAAAAATCATCGGAAGTTTTCCTTAAACGAAAGTATATTTTTTAAAAATATTGAACAAGAATAGTGGGTATTTCCATAAGCCAAGAGTGAAGAGAATTTTTTTGTTTATGAAAATTGAATTTTTTTATTTTTCTCGAAAATGGTGCAAGATATCATAAATAAGTAAAAGAACTTTTTGTAGAACTTTCTTAACTGTGCAAAATATTTTCTTAATATTTTTTCGTATCTACTGTTGTTTGCAAGAAAAATGCGAGAATTCGATTTTATGAAAAAAATTTTCCTGGACACAAAAGTTATTTAGCCCGCATAAAACGCACAAGGTATTTTCCTCATGATAGTACAAATTCAACAAAAAATTTTAAAAAAAATATAAGTGTGGGTTTTTTGAGAAAATCGACTTTTAGTATTTTCAGAAAAACCGCCGCCATTTTGTTAATTTTGAACATTTTTGAAATTTTCTTGCGGATTTCGAAAGAAGGCGATAAACTCTACCAGAATCTGGAAAGAAATCTGGAATATCTCAATTACGTCAAAAGTTATATAAGTTTTAAAAAAATTTGGGTTTTTTTGAAAAACAAAGCCAAAATTCTTTTTTTGGTCACAAAATTTTTTTCACAAATCGCAAAAATACGTATCGCCTAATTTCCTCTAAAAAACAACATATTTCGTCCCCGAGAGATTCTGCAAATTCAAGTGTAGAACCTGCCTGATTTAAAATGGATTCGGTCTATATTATATTATAATAAATTTTAAACTCGGTATTTTTTTGTTTTCCGGCAGAAAATAGTATATGCCGATACAAGAGGCCAAACGGCCAAATCGCCTGTGAAGCCTCGAATATCGAACATTATTTTTCTTTACACATACATGCAAAACCCTCGTTTGTCCACAGTTTACAGACATCTGTAGCTGCTACAATAACAAATGACTAACCCAAGCTTACTGACCTACCCAACCAATCCGCAGTGACACTGCCCGCTCGAGGCCATCTCCAAGTGGCGGAGCTTCCAAGAATGCTAGAAGGGGCTACCCGCCCTCCCTGAGCTCCCCGTATTTGTCTAAAGACGTTTGACAACCTTTGACGGGTAACGGTCAGGCACAAATCCCCTCCCAGTCAAACAGGCACGTTGTACTTTGTCCAACCGTTTTTGGATCGTATCAAGACACGTGCCGGATCTCAGTATCAAGCTACTGAGATGGACACTGATCAGCCGCTTATTCAACTATCTCATTCATGTATGCGCACCGCTTACGAGACAGACAAGCGGCACTGGGCGTCTAGCAGGGCGAGCCCCACGAGAAGCCTTTGGCTTCTCGTAGTGGTTCAAACTGAAAGATCATTTCGTAATCCTGAGCTTAACCAGAGCACTTACCTGGCGAATGCAGCAAAGGTAGGAAAGATCCAATCTAAGAGGAGCTCCCTTAGTTGTTCTTGCCTTTCTCCCATGCAATCTTCGAGGAGTTCCTTAAGAGCTTCCCTTTGAGGTTCATTATTTGAACAATCAAGGATTAGTTGCTGAACAGTCTCTCCCTCACCGCACTCGCACCTACCGTCATCGGCCAGACCCAATTAAAAGAGTTTGGACCTGATGTTTCCTTGACCGGTAAGCAATTGCGAAGTGAAGTGGTCTGGGAAGATCCATTTAGCCCAAAGCCCTGACATCACTAAAGAAAATTTTGGCCACTGATCCATTAGGTGAATTTAACCATAGATTCTGCCACATACTCCCTTATACAGTATCCTCAGAGCTCTAGCTCCTAAACCCCAAGATGACTTTGTGACTCTGCCTAACTGAGAAAAGATTTTAGATGTTTTTTCTTTAATATATTCGCAATTAAACAGCATCTTCCTATTCTGACCAGTCATGGACAGAATCGCGATTTTACCCTCATTTATTTTAATGATTGGCGGACGCTTAACAAACTCCGCGTGCCAGTATATAATATTGTTCTACCACATCGGTGTCTAGCCCGTAAATTGACATTCTGTTTTACGAGGATCATCTCAGTTTTGCTTTAGGAGAGAGTCAGCTTAGCGAACTCGCACCATGCTAGAATCCTATCGACAAATTTCTGTCCCCGGATTTCCAGCTCTCTTCTGCTATTTCCGCAGATAAGGGAGATCAACTCATAAGCCAGTTCATCATCCCCAACCAGTTCAACAAGCACTCTGAGAAGCTCATCGAACATCAGATTCCAACAGGCAGGTCCGAGTACGGATCCTTGCGGACAGCACTTGGTAACCTTTTCTTTCTTTTCTTTGTCACTTCGTCAATTTTCGTCTTTGTCACTTCGTCAATTTTGAAAAACGATGGGTGTTTTGGAAAACCCTGTTTTCGCACTTTAAGACTAGATTTCTTAATTTTCTTCAAAATCAAAATATAGCCTCGATTTTTCCAACTAATGAATTTAAATAGATTTTTTTGACAATTTCGGCATCACCGATTTGTTTAAAAATAGTCTTTAAAAAGGCAGAATCTTCCCCTTTAAAAGCCTGCATTGACCGAAATGAGGAAACTTCCATTTTGAAAAAATCAGCTATTGCAAGAGCAGGCGTACCCAGCGAGGAGCGCGGTGTTTCATTGACGCGCCTGTGAGTGAGTTTTATATCGTTTCAATCATCAAAAATGTTCAAAATTTAACGCTTTTGAGTGTTAAAATATATAAAACACACAAGCGCTTCAACGAAACACCGCGCTTCGCGTTGGGTGCGCCTCCTCTTGCAATAGCTTATTCCTTGAAAACCGAAAGTTTCCCAATTTCGGTCAATACAGCCTTTTGAAAAGAATTCTACTTTTTTTAAGGCTATTTAAAAAAAATCGACGATGTCGAAATTTTCAAAAAATCTATTTTAATTCTTTATTTGGAAAAATAATTTGGAAAAAACGAAATGCAGTTTTAAAGTGCATAAAAAAAGATTTCCAAAATACCCATAGTTTTTCAAAATCGACGAAGCCCAAGATGATTTATTCACAGTTGAATCCATGAAGCCCAAAATGATTTATTCACACTTGAATTCACACACATAGCGAAAAACGGCCAAAAGCTGAAAATTTCGGCCCCTGTCATTATGCAATCCGTTGCTGTAAAGCTTTCAAATTTATAACATGACTTTACTTTACTTTACTTTACTCACTTCAAAAATAATGCCCTACATTCATTTCTACGCAAGTGCTCATATAGATGCATAAGCATCTTCGTTCTTCGGAACTTGAAAAAATTTATGCAAATTATGCATCGTACGCTTTATAATGTCCACTCGATTAACCCATTTTTAACTAATGTTAATAAAATAAAAATATAATCGAAAACCTGGAAACACAGGGTTAAAAGAGCGCTAAAAAATACATTTTTGCAGTATTTTAAAACTTTTTTATCCCTACTGTAAATATTTTTCCATAATTTTAAGACTTATTATCTGTATTTGTTAAATGTTCACTCGGTACTCTCCCTAGCGAGCCTAGCGTTTTAAGGTTATGTATCTCTCAGTTCAACAGTTCAGCTTTTTGTTTTTTTTTTTCATTGGAAATCGATCTGGAAAGGATTGTTTATTTTTAATTATCTTTGGTGCAGTACAGTCTTAAATATCTTTGATAATGTTTGCACAAAACTAAGAAAACTAAAAAATGTGTGTTATTCTTACAATAATTGGACAAAATAATAAAATTTGTAATATAATCTAAAAACGTGTGTTGTCCTTGCAATAATTGACAAACATAATAAAATTTTTAATATTATACAAGGTTCTAGTACAGAATTAAGTAATAAAAACTTTGGTAACTTTGGTACAGTTCTCGGAAATTGAAAAATGTATTGTATTGGGTGAATTTATTTGTTATAAGTAGCAATTAAAATTTATAATGCATTATCATGAAGTGGTAAATATGAGATTATATCCAAATTTGAAATTTGACTTGTAATTAATGAGATTTTTGTCAACTAACCTTGTGGAAATTGTTAAATGCGTATGCATTCTGACAGACTGAATGGTGGAGAGTTTCTGTTTGGACATCTATTTTGTTTGAAAAATGCATGAAAACTGATGCCTTAGTTAGTGTTCTTAACGCGATAAGTGGAAGAAGTTTTTTCTCCATAGAGTTTTGTAGGGAGAGGACAAGTGGACCTTTTTGAAGACAGCGGGATAAGGAGTAAGTTGGCGTATTGGAATGTTAAAGGAAAGATATTTGTTGTCGATTTTAATTTTATTTTACTAAATAATCTTGTTATTGATAATGTTATAATTGGAAAAATCTTTTATTAGATAAAAAAAATTTTTTCATAAATTTTCTTTTTATTATTTTTCTATTTGGGTGAACTTATTTGTTGTAAAAAATAAAAAATATAAATAAAATTTATATTGTTTGCAATTTTGTAAGAGGTGAGGAATGTGAAGAAAAGGAAAGAGAGGAAGAAATTTCTTAATGATGATACTGTATGTTGTCTTTTATACTGAAGGTTAAAATTTGCTGTTTTCTAAAAGAGGGAAATAAAATGTTGACAAGTTCTTCGTGTCTGTCCTTTGATTGATTGCTGACTATATGAGCCATTTCTAAAATCATTCTTTTACTGTAGTATTCTGCTTTTTCTAAAAAAGTTGTGTTTTTAAAATCAAAACGATGGTCTTCTTTCCATGCGTGTTTTGTCATTGCTGTCCATTTGTTTGGGGGTTTGTAAACGTCTTTTGCGTGTTCTGTTATGCGTGTTTGTAGTGGTCGTTTTGTGGTACCTATGTATACTGTCCCACAGTCAATGCAGGAGGTGCTGTAGAAAACATTTAACGTTTTCTCTTTCGGCATTGGATCCCTTTTTGATTTGAAAATTGGTTTGAGGTCATTAAGATTACGAAAGGCTATTTTAATGTTAAAGGGTTTGAGAATGCTAGACATTTTTTCTAACAAACCGTATGCGGGTGATATCTGTGTTTCGTTGGTGCTCTTATGTTCTTCTGGGCCTGGGTCGGGTATTGGATTGTGTGTCATTTTCTGGAGCGTCTGTGTGTCTGTGTTTTTTTGATATATGAAAGTTAGCCTTTTTTTAAAGACAGTTTTGACAAACGTTAGAGGGTAGTTATCGTTTATTAAAATTGTTTTAATTCTTTTTAGATTTTTTTCCTGGAAGTCTTGTTGAGCTAAAGTGATGCTTCTGTCTACAAAATTGTTAATCACGTTGATTTTGTATCGCTGTGGGTGGTGTCAAAAATAATTAAGGCACTGACCTGAGGTTGTTGGTTTTTGGTACCAAACGGTTTTAATTGATCCCCTTCTCCTATAAAAAGGACGTCGAGAAAGCTGTTATCAAACTCTTCTTCTATCGTAAATTGTAATTTGTGTTTGAAATTGTTGAAAGAATTGCGGATTGTTTCTATTTGTTCAGCGGGAGCAGCAGTGATGATATCATCAACATATCGCAAGTAAAAGGGTAAATCAATCTGGAGAGAAGCTAGACAGTTTTTTTCCAAATCTTCCATAACAATGTCTGATAAAATTGGAGAAAGTGGTAAACCCATCGGGAAACCTGATTTTTGTTTGTACGATACGCCTTTAAAGTTGAAGGAGGAAGAATTGCTTATACAGGTTCTAAGTCCGTTCAGAAATTGTGACATGGGCATTTTTTAAACGTTTTTTTATATTTGAGGCCATCTGGATTTTACTCCAGCAATGACAAGACCAATGGGAATGTTTGTGAATAAAGATTTAGCCTCAAGGGAAAATAATTTATAGCCTAGTGGGATTGTGACATTTTTAATCTTTTGTATGAATTCAGAACTATTTTTTACTCTTGATTCTGGTGGTTTTATACTGTTTTATACTTGTAACAAGATGAAAGGTTGTAAGTAGGGCTGCTTATAAACGAAATAATTAGTCTAAGCTCTTTATGGTCTTTATGAATTTTTCTGAGTCCATAACATCTGGAAGGATTAGAATTGTTTGCCTTAAGAGAGGAAGCCATTGATTTATTTATGTAATTTTTATCACGCCAGTATTTGATAATGTCATTGACTTTTGTCTGTGTTGCAATAGTCGAGTCTTTGTTTAATTTTTTGTAAATAGTTGTGCATTAATAGCATTAATGTTAAGTCAGATTCGTAATCGTCTTTGTCCATTGCTACCGAAATGTTGCCTTTGTCTGATTTGCTAATTAGGATATCTGGATTGTTTTTGAGGAAAAGTTTAGAGCGTTTAAAATCTTCATGAACTTGTTTTTGGAAATCAGTCATGGGATTGCCATGTAAGTGTTGTTGTTGGAAAAGTTATTAATGCAATTAATAAATTATAACTTTGCTTTATTGCGGTCAGTTGTTTCAATGTTTCTGATACTGGATTCAAAATCAGCGATGAGGTGTTTAATAGGTAATTTATAAATAGGGATTGGTAGACCAAACTTCACTCCTAAACCGGCTTATTGATTAGAAAATCTGGAATTTGTTTGTTGGTTAGATGCAAACATTACCAAAGATATTTAAGACTGTACTAAACCAAATTTGAAATAATTTCCTTATTTAAACTACTACATTCGTACACTGTGTGCCTGTTAAAAAAATAAATAAATAAATCTTTTGTAAATGTTTTTTCCAGAATAAACGTTTGGCTCAATTAAAAATGAATTGAATTATTTATTCTGACCCTAAAGTCAAAATTGACATCCAGCATTATAAACGATTATTTATTTTTTTATTCGTTATTCACATATGTATACCCGTTTAGGATTGTTACAAATGTTTACATTACAAATTTTAACAAATCGAAAACCTCCTTCTCCTTACCCCATTACCTCATTACCCAAATTGTCCAATTTGCCATTGAACCTCCAGATACGCGTCAGAGGGAATTAAACAAACCCACGGGTTCCTATCTATAATCTTAAAACTCCAGCGGCTGCATCCGACTTTATTGGAAGTACTCGCATTTGCCTGGACTTTCGGCCAGGGGTAAGGAAAATTGCATACATCCACTCTCAGCAACAAACCTCCCGCTCACAGTGCTCCTTAAGCATCGATTGGTTTGAATAAAATGGATTCGACTCAAGGCACTTGAAATGTCGAATTTTTCAAATCCGATTGAGCTAAGAGCAAATCGAATCGAATTTTTCCGATCCGCTTTGACAGGCATCATAGATCACAGTGCAGTTTTCGAAACTGATTGGTGGGGTTTGGTTGTAGATTTCTTTTTTAGTTTACCGACTAAACGCGTCTGTTGTAATTAATTAAATTTTTCAATATTAAATAATAACAAATATGATATTTTTATCAATTTAAGGGTCGTTGCCAAAGAGTTGTGAAACTTAAGTCCCAAAAGTTTAACACATTTCCCTTGTTTAATAAATATTTTTTAATATTACGAGGATAAAGTACTTACATCGAAGTAGTTTTTGGTAAAATTTAAAAATTTTAGGTGCCTTTGTTTAGAAATAGGAAACTAAAATATAGCCAAAATGTCTATACTCAGTAACGGTAACCTGTCCCCAAATACAAATTCACAAACTAAACTTGAGAAATGACAACAAAATTTGATAAATGATTGGTTCTCATGAGTCATTTGTATTGAGTTAAAGAATCTAAAAATTATAAATAGCGTGACCTTAGCCCCAGTAATCGTTTCGCCGTCAATCTTATTTTTTAGCATTTATACTTAATTTTAATTGATTTTGATAATAAATAATGCTAAAGCTCGTTACTTTTTGTTACTAAATACTTTTTTAGAAATCGTTTATAATTATTTCTTTAGGTTATGTGCCAATTGTACGATTACTGGAACTCGGAAACCCTCATATTTTAGGTTAGAACTCGCAAAGATCTAGAAAAAATCATGAACTAATTACTTTTATTTCTATGCAAGTGCTCATAAAAGCATAAACATGTTCATTGTTCGCAACTAAACAAAATTTCTGCAAATTATACTCGATAACTCATTTTTAACAAATTTTAACAAAATAAAATCGAAAATCTGGTAACACCGATTAATATTAATTTATTTCTACAGAAAATATTTTGTCCATAATTTTGAAATTTATTGTCTGTGTTTGTTAAATGTCCACTCATAGGCTCCCTATAGCGAATCTAGAGTTTCTAGGCTTTCTCTTAGTTCTCCCAGTTCAGCCGTTTACCTTGTCAGTCGAAGACATGAAGTAGATTTAGAGAGGATTATTTCTTTTGAATTATCTGCTTGTAAACGTTAATTAAATCTTAATGTTGTTTATTTTCAATGAAATTAATTTTTTTATAAAAATAAGTGCTGAAATGCTAAACCATTTAGGCACCATTTAAGTGTTTTTAATTTTTAACCTAATAAGAAAACCTTTATAAATTGATGTTAACTTTAAACGTTATTTCAGAATTAAATAATTTAAATTGTCCAAAAAGCAAAATTGTTAAGTTTCAAATAAGTATAGGATAGAATTTTGTGTTCTGTGTTTCTAACCTGTAACGCAAGAACTTGCATTTTTTTAGATAAAATCACAAGTGTTAATACGTGGATAATTGGGCATCTCATATTTCATCGTTGATAATATTTCATTGGCTATGGGGTCTATTTCTTAATATCTACTTAGTTGTAGAATAAACTTTAAGCATCGGCAATTAAGAATCACTAATTAATAATATAATCTAAGAATAAAAACATGCGACGACTTATTCAATGAATATTTTATGACAGTGGTTGCTCAGATAGTCGAAGAGAACCTAAAACTTTCGGCCGTGCGCGTGCGTATGTGTGTATGTGAATAGGCTCGTAATATCCAAGCTCTCAGCAGGTTTTACTATCACAGTATTCACACGTCCCTTTACTACCTTTGCTCAAGTACACTTTATTTATGAAGACTTTAATAAACTTGACTCTTAAGTTATAAAACAATCTTGTCACAAGACACGAACTCCCGCAATTTTCGAATTTCTCCGGACAGGAACAGTTCGTTTTAATTTTCAAATTGACACGATGAGACCCGGTCTATTCTACATCAAGATGAAAACTGACTTTCTGATGAGAAGACACCCAGGATGACGTTAAGAAAGAAGTGTTTTTTGTCGAAAAGTTAGTGTGACGTTGGTTCCAAATGTTATGATTTGCTTAGAGGTGATTGGGCTGGTCCTGGGCTCTCGACTCGTCTAGCCGTCTAGCGGTCTATCCGTCTAGGCCGGCCTGAGTGACCAGGCCTTTTAAATCCCACATGTTTCTAAGTTATTCTTCTTTTTGAGTACCGAGTTGTAAATCTTTGAGAGTTTTTCTATATCGGTTCTTAAATTAACTGAATTTGGGTTACCTGCAATGTGACACATTTCCAACAGCAACTGTTTGTCTAAATTACTTTCTTTCGCTAAGATTTTTGTTTTCTCATAATCGAACGGATGATCTGTCCCTACTATGTGCTTAGTCAGCGCACTCTGTTTATTCGGTTGTTTAAGTATATCCCTACTGTGTTAAAAAATTCTTGCTTCTAAATGTCTTTTTGTTCGACCTATGTATACTGCTTTACATTGGTTTCCCTTGCACGGTACGCAGTAAACAATGTTTGAGGATAGTTTATTTTCTAATTTGTCCTTAGTTGGTTTTATGACTGTCGATAAGTTCTTTTTGTTCTTAAAAGCTGTGCTAATGTTGTACGCATTCAAAATTTCCGATATTTGCTCCGATAGTCCTTCGATATAGGGAATGCTAATAAATGGCTTACTATCTGTAACCTGCGTTACCTGTCCACCTGCTTGTTGTGCTCTTTGCGCCAACATCTGGAGTCTACGATTTACATTACCTTTAACAAACTTCTGTGGCTAACAATTCTCACACAGAACATTTTGAATTAAAATAAAATTGTTATTATAGAATTGTGGATCTGATAGAATATAGCCCTGTCTACTTGATTGAAGAGAACACTTCTTTTATAGATCAAGGAGTGGTTAAAATGGAAGTTGAGGCACTTTCCAGACCACGTGGGTTTACGACACCAATTACATAATATTTTTTGGTTCTCACATCTACTGAGTGCTATATCCAGAAAGCTGATAGTTTTGTTTGCTTCTCTTTCTAAGGTGAATTTAATAGAATCAATGGGAATCTCGTTGAAAAAATCTAACACTTGGGCCGAAACGTTTGCCGATCCTTGAAGTTTATTTTACAATTAAGTAGATCTTAAGAAATAGACCCCATAGCCAATGAAATATTATCAACGATTTCATATAGAGGGTCAATGAAAAAT
>JBAGKK010010724.1:0-12077 GCA_037177015.1 Euceroptres primus
TTTCCTCTTGCATGCTCGACGATGTTGAGCATTTGGTTCATCAGTCATGAGATTCCAACAGTAGTCTGCTAAAGCGTGCACACTCCACTTACCTTTGTACCTCTTCTCGATTGTAGCGATGGCTTGATGAAATCTTTCACCATGTTTATCACTAACTGCTCCCATATTTTCTGGGCAGAAGTCCAAGTGAGAGTGCACTCTCACTTGGAAAAGTTTCTGATCACAAGCAGCAATTTATCATCATTTTCCAACAAGAGATGATCCAACATGAAGAATAGATATTTTGAAGACGCAGTCCAATGATTCGCTTCAAGTACGTGTGAGCCGTCAAATTGGCAACTCCGTAGAAAGAGACAACTTCTCTATCATGTATCTTTCGAACAGTGATAACCTGAACCCTAATTTTTTTTTAATTTCTTCGGCATTGTAAAACGAAGAGAATGACACCTGGAACAGTAGGGCAAAAAATTTTTCAGCTAGATATGCAGTTTTTTGTAAAACCACTTTTTTTCGTGTTTTTCATCAGTTTTTCTAGATCATCTCGGAAACCGTATAAGATATCACAGAAAGAAGCCCGCCGTTGGATTTGGCATTAAAAAATGCATCGAAATCATGTATTGATTTTCATTGAAAACATTTTTTACAACATTCTATCTCCTGATTAGGAATTTTTCAAAAAAAATTTTGATCCAAAAAATCTCGAACACCTGACGTGCTCCAGAGAAATGGAGGTCAGATTCGGATTCAGCACAAAAAACTACTCTGAAAATGACATCTCATTCCATGAGCACAAAGGTCACATTTTGTTGACCAGTGTGATTTAAGGCCAAGTTTAATTCTTCATAAACACTTACTGTACATAATAATAAAAAAAAAAGTATAGACATGCATATGAAGTATCTGCATAAATATATTATGTCATGCTACAAATGTACAGTAGAATCTTGCGGAAGATCCTTTTCAACATTAAAAGGCTTAACTAAACATTTAAAAATACATAATATTACGTGAACCTGTTATTACTAATGATTTATCAGCCAGCACTCCTTGCGTCGAACAAAATATTCCGGACTCTTCAGTAGAAAAAGAGAGGGAACATCATCACACAGCTGATGATGATGAGCTTATGATACAGTTTCCTGACGATTCTATGTTTCAGAGAACAGCCATTGAATTACTTTCCAGTTGTTACGCGGATCCGACCACAACACTTGATCATGTCATCATGTACATCATGTCATTTACTTATTTGACAAGTTTATAAATTGTTCTTATCTTAACGAAATAAAGCAACGGGTTCTTACTTGTAGTCCATCTGTAGAGAAGGAAGTTATTTTCTCTAAAATTGAAACATTTCAAAATGTATTAAAAATATTAAATACTGAACATAAAAGATTAGCAATGCTAGAAGAAAGTCGCTAACTCATAAAGCCAAAAAAATTTTTTTTTTTTTTGATTCTTTAGAGAATAATATTGGCTCAGGTAATATAGGATTCAAAGAAGCAAGAGGACAGATTACACCCTTAGGGTCCGCTTTAAAGGTTTTTCTAGAATTGCCTAGTGTATTTTTCACAATACGCAAATATTTGTTGGAACTGGAAATCTGTGGCAGAATTTACAATGTTGTTCAAACAGATTTTTGGAAAAGTAAAATTATGAAATATCCTGAGAGGATCATATTTCCATTCTTAATGTAGGAAGATGCTTATGAAACTGGCAACCCTCTCGGACCTCATGCAGGAATTTCCAACCTATCTGCTGCATACGTACTTTTTGCTTGTCTGCCTCCAAAATTTCGTGCGCGCTTGATTAATATATTCTTGGCCCATTATAATGACAGTAAATTGGTTGACAAAGATACTATTTACACGCAGTTAACTTCAGATTTGAATGCTTTAAACCAGGAGGGTGTAGAAATATGCATAGGTGGAAACACTTTTCGTGTCTATTTTTAGTAATTCTCATAATTGCAGATAATCAGGGCCGGCGGAGCATAGGTTATCTGTCTTTCTCGCTCCATAAGAAGCGTAAATGTAAAGGAATTAGAGTAAGCGAGACACTCATATGTGGAAAACTGGCGTTTGTTTTCCACATGCGAGTGTCTCGCTTACTTTAATTCCTTTACATTTACGCTTCTTAAAGAGCGAGAAAGACAGATAACCTACGCTCCGCTGGCCCTGAAAATAATTGAGCTCTAAATATAATGTTGGGATATTCGGGCAGTTTTTCAGCTAATCTTTATTGCAGATTTTGTAAAGCAGATAGCCAAGAAGCATAAAAAATGATCAGAGAGATTCCTTTACTTTTGTGTACAAAACAAAATTACGAATCCGACGTAGAAAAAAAATAATCTTAGAGAAACATGTCGGTGTATGAGATGTGAGATGTGAGGCTAAACATCGACGAGCAAAAACTTATACAATAGTTACATTCAATAAAAAAGCTTTATGTTATTCATTAGCAAAAAAACAACAGTTACCTCTTCATGATGCCTTTCTGCAAGAAAAAGCTTTTGCTTGTAACGAAATCAAATTTAAAGTAATCAACAGAGATTTAGGTTACCCAGCAAAGTTGTTACTACCCCACAAGGGAGAAAATCATCAAAGTTTAAAATTCATAAATATGTGCAATATCAGATACAGTACAGAATCGATTTTATTGATTTTTCATGCTAAAAATAAAACGTTTCTAGTATATGGAAGAATCTAAAAACTTTACTTGAAACCAGGGATTTGAACCGGGACGAAAATTCGAAAGTTCCGGTTCCTGCTCTTTTTAGGAACGGTTCCGAAGTTTGATCCGAATTGGGTTCCGAAACCGGGACGGTGTTACGAGCGTTCCTTTTCGGAACGGAATCACACTCCGGCTTTGTTCCTAGTCGATACGAACAGGAACCAGGAACGCGTTCCGGAATGACTGTAATTTCCTTCGAGAGCAAAATAGATACAGACTTCATTTAAATATTTTTGTATTTTATGTAAAATACATTTGAGAATCGTGTATTTTATCATCTGCAATACTTAGTTGTATTTTAGATGAAATACATTTTGAATTAATTATATAAAATTAATATTAAATCTATTCGCACTGACTAAAAATCCGCAAGTCCATACAGTGGAGCTTCATAGAGCCTTAAATTCTTTGGATTTCATAACAAATTCTTTAGAATTCATAGTGAATTCTTTGAAATTCATAAGAATTCTTTGGAATTTAATTATAAATTCTTTAAGATTCTTTGGAATTTACCTTGATTTATTGGAAATTCAACATAAAATCTTCAGAATTCACCAGCAATTCTTCCAAATTCAGGAGTTCTTTGGAATTCACCAGGGATTCTTTGGAATTCTGCCGAGTTCCGAAGAGATCATTGTGAATTCCGAAGAATTCCTGGTAAATTCCGAAGAATTCCAATGAATTCATGGTGAATCCCGAAGAGTTCATTGTGAATTTCAAAGAATTCATGATGAATTCCAAAGAATTCAAGGTGAATTCCGAAGAATTCATCATTAAATTCCAATGACTTCATGATAAATTCCAATGAATTCACGATGAATTCCAAAAAAATCAAAGATGTATAAGCTCCACTGCATGGACTTACGGCTTTGTAGATAGTGCGCATTGGTTTAATATTAATTTAGGTTTAATATTAATTCAGGTTGTATTTCATCTAAAATACAAGTAAGTATTTCAAATAAAATACACAATTCATAAATGTATTTCAAATAAAATACAAAAATACTTAAATGTAGTTTGTATCAGTATCTCGCTCAGTACTGTCAGATTACACTTTATTCCGAGCTTGCGCAATAGGTTCTACATGTATTTTGAGGTTAGGTCTCGGAACAAAGTCTCGAAGGATATTACAGTCGTTCCAGAACGCGTTTCTCGTTCCGGTTCGGTTCCAGGCCGGATTATTCCGGCGGCGGAAGGTACCGGCCCGGAACATGAACACGGAGTTTTTTTTTGGATCCGTTCCGGGTTCGGAACGTTCCCGGTCCGGATCCAGCGGAACTAGAATGACGAAATACGGGCGGTTTAAATTCCTGCCTGAAACACAAAAACATCACGAGTGTTAAAATTGATGATTTCACAATCATTGTGAGTGTCATAGAAACTTGCAGTTTTACTGAACACGTTTCAGCGTATGTCGTAGGAGACTTCGTTCAAACTGAAGTAATAGATCTTAAAGACAACGCTAGTTATAATTTATCAAAATTTATTCTTATGTCTGAAGGGTTTTCTTAGGTCTTTTACCAGGGATCATATAGATGTCAATAATTATTATTGTTTAAATTTAAGGCTTTAGTATCTTTGGAAAATATGAGACCATACCTCTTTTAATTTTAATTTAAATTTTAGATTTAATTTTAATCATATAGTTCTTGTACAGAACTTTAATTTCATTTAGAAATTAAAATTTCTAAATGTTCCTTGCTTATTTGAAAGATTAATTTCCATAAAATTTTATGAATGTGTGATGAGAACTTTTACATTTTTCTTCTAGATTCTGCTAAAGGCTAAACTTGGCACAAAAAAGATGGTAAAATTTCGAAAAAGTATAACTATTTGTAAAGTAAATAATAATCCTTAGCATCACTCGTTATATAATTCTTTGCCTAAAGCTGATATTTTTATTTAAGAAATGAGTAACGAGTGTTACTCATTTAGGGGTTTAGTGTTTAGTTTAGTGTTAAGAATCAGTATGTATTATAATTAAATAAAGTTTAGTGCAAAATATTGAAATATTAAATTTCTCTCTTTTTAAAAAAATAATTTTTGGGCACATGCTTTATTTAAAATCTTATAATATTTTTGTACCAAGTCTATAAATAGACTCTGCCTTTGGCAGAGTCTATTTATAGAAACAATTTCACAGTTTTACTCTAAAATTCTAATTCATGGGAATAAATCTAAATTCTAAAATTCTTTGCCTTATTTAATGCAAAAGTTTGGTAGCTTTCACGAGATTTTATTGAGAAAAGAATGTTATCTTGTACATTATTAAAATTAGCAGAACTTCTAGGCGTCTCACCAAAACCAGTACGGTACGGACTCATATTTTCTAACGATACTAATGTGATTTAAAATTTAGTCTTGATGCGGTATTACTATACAATAGAATACTCTTTGCAAACTTTGTATAATCTACAAATGGAAAACGATTTGTTTGATCCAGTTAACAATAAGTCAAATGAAAAAATTTACTTGATTTAAACTAATTGCTATTCGTTGAATAAAACGCCGTTTTCTCGTAAAGAACACAGCAAGGAAATATAGATTAAGATACTTTACAATTAAAAGAAAGTATAAGATTTTTTAATAAAACTATTGCAATTTTGTTAATACAAGGTATAAAATGACTCACATTCGCCAAATATAGTTTAGGTTTTCGTTTTGTACTTTTTCTGGATTTTTGATTCGACGTTCTGTGATTGTACATTAAGATAATATTTTTATAAAAATATTGAATATTATAAAAAATGGTTTCTTATACAATTTCTTTGATATTCGTAATATCTTTATAACTACATATATTCATAGTATTAGTTTAATTATTTAAGTAATATTAGTCTGCCGCCCTTTACCTAATTTTCACTTATTTTACAGTCCTTTTTACGCTGGCGCTTTTGGGAACTAAGAATAGACATCGCAACATCACTAGGTTCATTTTGACGAAAGCATTGTTTAAATTGATGTAATTGACTCAGAAAATTAAGCGAATCAACTATTAATCTTCTTTAATTTAAGCATTTACTTCACAGTTCACCTTCCTACAAAAATGCCAATAGGGCCTTAGGGAAATGAGAAAAGTAGTTAAATCTACTAAGAATATTCATCGAATCATCTATTGCCCTTACTTACTTTAACTACATTCCTGCACTTCAATTAACTTCAAAAATGACACTAAGGCCTTAGGGAAATAAGAAAAGTAGTTGGATATCTTACCTATATTCCACTTGTTGCGACTATTATTTACTTTAGTCTAATCAACCCAAAAACTTAGAACAACAGCTTTTCTTAATTAATTGTATTGCATTTCCTACGATTTATTCGTGTAAAAAAGAGACTTTGGAGCCTTTATGAACTATGGAAAGTAGTTGAAAAGTAGTTTAAAAGTAGTCAAATCTACTAAGAATTTATTTCGGTGTGGTTAAAACTAGACGGTTTCGTACTCGCGTTTCACGTAAGGCACGTGTCAATTTTACTGAAATCGGAAAAAAATATATCGTGCTACAAGGGAGGGAAGCATAATATACTATTTGTTGAGTATGTTTTACGTATAGATTAATAAGTAAGGGCATTGATCTCCTAGAAAAGCACAATTGCGCGCTTGACCCTGAGCGTATACCACAAAATTTTAAAAGCGATGAGCGACCCCAAAGTAATGACCGATCTTAATTTAATTGGTCTCAAAAAAATTATTTTCAAAGCGGTAACAAAAATTTCGTGTGACACGTACAACTTTAGAACTTTTATATTTATAGGGACACCCTATTGAAGACAACAATTTGGTGAAGTAACCCGTAAAAAATTCGAAAATGTGTATTTTAAGACAGCTGTAGGATGTAGGTTTTATAATAAAAGTCCTATGAGGTTACGTGATTTACATCTGACAAAATTGTTAAAATTATTTTAGGCTCGAAATGCTGGTAATAAAGAAACGATTCGAAGAGGTGCTTTGATGAAAATGTTATTGAGTACAGCGCAAACGCTTCCACTTTATGTTGGAAAATCTCTAACTGCTAAAGCGCCACCTTTGTGTGGGGCGGTTCCTGCAGAACCTACATATGTAGCTAAGGTAAGTTGTTTTAGTACTTTTCGAGTCTTAATGCTTGTATTAATCATTGGATGTCCTAGAGAAGAAATTAAATGGATTATTTTTATAACGAAATGTTGTATAAGTGCAATATCATTTCGCAGGTAAGAGCAGACGATCATGGCTGGTTATGTAAAATACGTGTTGTAATTTAAAAAGAAATATATGTTGTAGCCAAATTAAGTGAATAAATTGCTACAAATCAGTAACCCTGGTCGGGGTTCGCGGCAAAATAGGAAAGGCGAACGAACCGGCCTGTAACGATTTCCTTTTGGCCAGGGATAATTGAGGGGCCCGATGCAATAAGGGGACGAGTAATAAAAATTTAAAAAAATATGGGCTTGTAGAGTGACAAGACGGAACTTTTTTCTATTTACAGTTTTTTCCCCCGATGTATATTTTTAATAATAAAACTAAAAAAGTGAAAAGAATCCCCAAATTCAATTATTTTTTAAACATAAATCGTCTTTACTCAGACAAATATTATAGAAACTGTTTCAAATTTGATATACACGCGCATCATACTCTAGCGATGCCTGAAAAATGAAAAAAAAGTTAAAACTGCCAATAGTTTAATAATAATTAGTCGCAAATTGAGACCTAACGGTAAGCACGTTTTTTAAGTTTCGGCGAAGAAAAGTATCGATTGAACTTCAAAGTTGAAACAACTTCCGGTGAGACATTTGTTCCTCACTATTGAGGGAAGATTTCTGGAAATTCTTAGATCGATTCATTAAAAATTGGCGGAAATATCCATTTTTTAAGAATCAATAATCCGGTTATCCGTCCAAATCCGGTTGAAAATTCGGAATGGACTCAAATTTCGTTTCCACAATTCTGTTTGCATTGATGCATTCAGAATTTGTCTAGAAGTCGGTTTTTCTTACTGTTCATCTAGATGAACCCCCATCAAGTGAGTTGAAAATTCGAAATATACTTAAACACCGTTTCTGTTATTCTGTTTGCGATTTAGTCGGGTAAACAGAGCATTAAAAGTGGCTTTTTGGTGACACGCTCTAAATCCGAATGGTTTTTTGTAAACTTTTTTGATTTCATCTTTAAGCAGGTTTATCTTAAAAGTCTACCACTTTAAAATGTGGACTTTATTGTTGCAAAATTAGCAACAATTAACAATTTTATTGCAAAATTCATTTTTTTAATGAAAAAATAAGAATGGTGTTAAAAAAATGTGTACATTTATGTTTAGAGATCGCTGAATACGAATATTGTGTCAAAATTCAAAAATTCAAAATGGCTGATACAAAATGGCGGCTTTTTTCGAAAATTTAATGTTTTTGTTGTAAAAAGTTGCATATTTTTGAAATTTAGTTACAAAAATGTGTACATTTATGTTTTCGAGGTCGCTAAATACGAATATTGTGTCAAAATTAAAAAATTTGAAATGGCTTATACAAAATGGCAGCTTTTTTTCGCAAATATAATGTTTTTGTTGTAAAAAGTTGCATATTTCTCGAAATTTAGTTGCAAAAATTTGTACATTTAAGTTTTTAAAGTTGCTTAATACGAATATCATATGAAAATCAAACAATTTTAAAATGGTTGACACAACATGGCGGCTTTTTTCGAAAAATTTGTTTTTTTTAAAAAAAGTTGTATGTGTTTTATAATTTAATTTAAAAAATTTGTAGATTCATGTTTTCAAGATCCACCTTAGTATTCTTTTTTTCTCCACCTTAGTATTCTCATTAGATGTGTGCAAAAAAATTCGATCCGACATTGGATGCACTTCGAATGTCGAAAAACCGACATTCGATCCGTTCTACGATCGGATCGGTTTATTCGATTTGATCGACCCACCGATCGAATGTCGAAAAACCGACATTCGATCCGTGCCACGCTCGGATCGGTTTTTGCGATTCGATCAGCGCGTCGATCAAATGTCGAAAACCGATCTTCGACACGCGCTGTCACCGGATCGGTTTTTTCGATTCGATCGGTCCGTCGATCGAATGTCGAAAAACCGACATTCGATTTGTGCTATGGTCGAATCAATTTTGTCGATTCGATCGGGCCGTTGATCGAATATCGAAAAACCGATATTCGATCCGTGCCACGGTCGGATCGGTTTTTTCAATTCGATCGGTCGGCCTTAGATTGTCGAAAATCCCATATGCGACTGACAAAAGGCATTTTAAGTTTTTAATTTATAATTATAATTCTATATATATAGTCCAACCATAAACAAAATTTTTACTTTCATAATTAAAATTTGTTATACGATTACTTAGTAACTAGTAATAATAATTCCTTACATGTTATTCATCTCAAGATTTGTAAAATGTTTTTTACAGACTTCACAGGTTCATAATGTTTATTTTCTTATTTAATATTCTTAAGCCAGAATTATAAAGGGGGAGAATCGATACTGAAGGGTAGCCAAATATTGTGTTATTACTTATTACCCTTGCTTTATTTTAATGTTTTTCATCAAATAACATTTTTAAAAAAATTTGTATTCTAAATTTCTGCCATTTGGATTATTAATTGAGGAATGAGAAATTTTTTTTTTTATTAAGTTGTATAGTGTTGAATGGAAATTTTCATCAATTGTATAATATTTTTGTATAATATTATAAAAAGAATAGTGGAACCAATTTTAGCTGATTTTTACCTCTTTTAACTAAAAGTTATTTGCAGATGGGATTTTGTTTTTGATTACAGTTGTTTGGCATCCTGAGAACAATTTAAGACCAAATTTACAATAATTTATCAGGTAATTTAAAAAAAAAATCATCATAATTTATAATAGTGTTCTTAAATTCCTTTCTTAGTATAATTTAAATATAAAAAATTCGAAAATTCGAATAATATTACTGTTTTCCTTACAAAGTCAAACTTGTTAGTATTGGGCCTTACCATTCATATTCTTAGTTTAGGTTTGTGATGAAGTTCAATGAAATTTCTAAATTATCTTTAATAAGAGAATATAAATTAAACAGTATCAAATGTATCATGATATTTCAAACCTATAATAAGGGCAGACATGTTATAAGCGCGCGTAGCGCGCTATTTTTGCTAGTAGAGAATAATGTTAAAAAATTTGTCATTAGTTTTCTTTTCAAATTTCAAAACGCCTTTATCGTTTGAATGTTTTAGATATGTACGAACAATTAAAATTCCTACAATAAATATTATACACTCTCTAAATCTGAATGAGCAAGAGTTAACTAATCAAATAGAGCAAGTCATAATACAAAATTAAAAACAAATATAAAAGAGATATTGATCAGTTATCGCTAAAACTTTTATTTGATTAATTTTGTCACTTGTGAAAATAATAGGTGTAAGAATGCGGAGCATATTCATTCAAAATTTTAAAAAATCTTTATTTTGTAGACGTAGCGACTGCTCCTATTTGAAAACCATCAATTCGTCATGGCCGCTTGTAACAACGTGAGCGCTATTTTCCGCTATTAAAGACGCAACTCGTGCACTCTATACTAAGTATATAGAAATTTGTATATATTTCCTATAGAGCGCTTGAGTTGCGTCTTTACTAGCGTAAATCGCGGCTCACGAAAATTACAAGCGACCTCGACGAATTGATGCTTTTTAAATAGGAGCAGTCGATATATAAATTTTTTCGAATTGTAAAAGTTATTCATTCAAAGAGAAATTATGTTTCATAATTCTTTAATCTATTTTCACATTTTGATTTTTGATTTATTTATTTATAGGAACTAACGACTTGTTTCGATTTATTGATTAACTATGGTCACCTGATTGAAAGAAACATGTAAACAGTAAATAACTGATTCGATCTAAGGCACATACAATGTGGGATTTTCCGACGCACGGGCTAATCGAATCGAAAAATCGATTCCAAGGTAGTATTGAATGTCGGTTTTTCGATATTCGATCGAAGGGCCGATCTAATCGAAAAAACCGATCCGACCGTGGCACGAATCGAATGTCGGTTTTTCGACATTCGATCGACGGGCCGATCGAATCGAAAAAACTGATCCGACCGGAGCACGGAGCGAATGTCGGTTTTTCGAGATTCGATCGGTGGGTCGATCGAATCGAATAAACCAATCTGAAAATGAACGCACGTCGAATCGAAAATACCATATTCGATCTGACAAAATGCACACGTCTAATTCTCATCTTAAAATACATAAACGGAAATATGTAAAAGTATTTTGATGAAAATAATTTAAATAAATGTATTTTGGACATTTAAAGAAGAATTATAGGATATACAGTATGCTATATATTACATTGACTATGCTGCAGTGCGGCAATAATAAATCCTGTCAAAAAATAAAACTAAAGTACATTTTGAAAGCTTTGGATTTCAGCTTTCACATGCAATTGGTTTGAAGGTCGTAAAAAATTAATTTTTGAAATTATAAACCTTTGTTCATAGGCAAATTTTGAAAATTTTAGAATTAATTAGAAATTATTTAGAAAATTAATTAGAAAAAATTAGAAAAATTAGAAATTTACATATTGATAAAAAAAACTATGTAAAATGATTTTTTTTAAACAGATGATAGTAGCATCTTAAAGTACACATTTGTTTTTTTTTAAATCACTATAAAAACATGTTTATTGTTTATTTTTTTATCTTGTAAAAGATCGCCGAAGTTTGAAAAAAAGTTATTAAGCGAATTTTAGAAAAAATGACTACCTTTAACAGCTAATAAACTAAAAAATATAAAAGCTAACCTTTTCATACTTACTGATCGTTTAAACATTCTGTTATTCGGCAAATTCTTAAAAAATTCATTGGGTATCCCATCTGGACCTGGTGACTTTCCCGCCTTTCATTTTGCTAATCTGGTTTTGATTACCTCTAAAGCAATCGGCTCATCAAACAGAGGGTGTATAGCATCATACATGGTTATTACTATATTGACACGTGGTTTGGCGAAGCTCCTATGCTATAATAGCATTGATCATTGGTTTTTTTATCTATACTTATTTATAATTGACCAAAAATATAAACGCTAACCTTTTCATGCTACTGATTGTTTAAACATACTGTTACTTAAACTAAATCTACTAAATTTGGTTTGATTAAATTAACTTTACAATATTTGCAACAAATTCATTTTAAAAAGTCAAACACTCACAAAAGCTCAACTTTGTTGTAGTGTAAAATGTTATAAAATAAATTTTACTTACTTGTAACTTTGATGACACAGCCACACAAAAAGAAGTCTGGTACTTTTGACGAGACACATGTATTCCTATGTATTTTGAGACGCTGAATCCGAATCTGAGGTCAAAATAG
>JBAGKK010010745.1:0-12076 GCA_037177015.1 Euceroptres primus
CTGTTTCGACGCTTGCGGATGACCAGACCGTCTCTTCAATCGCTTCTACTGAAAAATTTGCCTGCTAACCCTAAGGTTCCTTTCCTTGCGGAACGTCACATATACGTGCATTTATAATTAGGTCTAGAATCTTTCTGTAAAAAAAAACTAATGTTAAAACACTGAAAAAATGTAGTAGGAGTCATGGGACCGAATTGCATTTATTCATATTTAGTTGAATTTGTTTTCATGAGGAATAAAGTAACAATGATTGTCACATAATAATGTTGTAGATGAAAGCGCGCTTTAATATTGCAAATAATCATTTCTTCATTGAAATTGTGCATTTTTTTGCAGGGTATGATGATGATGATGATGATGATGAGGACAAAGGACGAGACATTAGCCACAGTTAAACACGGCTATAATTTTATTTGGAACGGTATTAGCATTGGTGTGAAGAAGATAAGTGCTGTTGAGTATCCATCATACGGAAAGGACGAGATATTAGCTACAGTTAAAAAAAACGGTATTATTATTGGGATTGGTATTGGTACTGGCGTAACTGCGTTTTATGCAATTCCTCTCGCAGCGACCGCTCTGGGATTTAGTGCTACTGGCATAGTAGCCGGATCAACTGCGGCTTCAATGATGTCCGCAAATGCAGTCTGCGTTTCAACTTTACAAAGCATTGGAGCAACAGGCCTAATTGCAAAATCGACTGCCGTTGCAATTGGTGCCACTGCAAGTAGCGTAAAAGCTATTACAGAGAATTTTTCAGCATCAAAAAATTCTAAGAAATAATCTGACTGTGAATTGCAAAGAAAGTTGTGAAGAGACCAAAGTACCAGTAATATAAAAAATTTCGAATGTATATTTTTTACTCATTGTATAATAATAAAACTGGTCTTTACATTGAGAATAATATGAACTGCTGATGCTAATTGTCTCAAAGGAATTAGTAAATTAAAAAAAACTTTCTTGTAGAATTATTTGTTATTACAATAAATTTAATACAGTTGTCAAAAAATAAAAATCTTAATTTCATTTTGTCCATGTTACTGAGTAAAAATTTATTTTACTTACTGTATAATGTGAATTCACAACTACAAACATTGGAACCTTCTTTTGTTTGAGTCTTATTTTGAGTTGGAATTATTTTAAACTGGAATTTTGAAAGTACCTATTTAAAGCTTTTAACTTTGAAGATAATTTCCTATAATCAACGACAAAAGTAAATAAAAACTCTGTTATACGCGTTGCAATACAAGCGACAGCCTTTAAAAATACTCTCGCTTTCTTCGACGAGGTTTTGATCGCAGTTCTCAGCTTGGTGCAAGAAGCAAGTTCAAACTTGCATACTGCCAAGGCCAGTGAAAGCGGAAGAGACTAAGGGCTTGCAGATGTGGTCTTGCAGCGAAGAATGCCAACCGGTCTCTCTCTCAGCCTCTCACTCGCACGCACTCTAGTCTCTCTCCCTCGCTCTCAAGGCCAGGGTACCACTGCAAGGTCAATCCTAGCCCAAGTTTTTTCTATGATAAAAAAAACCTTCTAGAAGCTTCTAGCAAGGCTCAGAGTCATAGGAAAAATTGGTCTTCGACAATTGGCTCGCCTAGACCTAGATCTGCAGTAGACAAATAAACTCGTGTGAAAATACCTTTTCGAGTTTTCTTCGACCACTCAACTCCGGGGTAAGACTCCATAATTTTCCTAAGTCCCTCGTTTCTTCCAAAAGGTCCTCCGGGTACATTCTATTTCCTCACTTTTCCGGAAGAGCCGAAAGGAGCTTCCAAGTCCTTCTTTTCCTTCCAGAAGGTCCTCCGGGTACATTCTATTTCTTCACTTTTCCGGAAGAGCCGAAAGGAGCTTCCAAGCCCTTCTTTCCTTCCAGAAGGTCCTCCGGGTACCTTCTATTTCCTCACTTTTCCGGAAGAGCCAAAAGGAGCTTCCACGTTCCTCTGCCCTCCCGCCGCTAAATGGATCGCCTCTTCGTCGCGATTCAGGCGCTATACCAGGCGTATAAGCTTCCCTTCACTCTCCAACTGATCCAAAACACACTCATACGACCACAGCGAACTCACCAGCAAGAGGAGTTTAACAACTCGAACGCCTCTTGTCTCATCTAGGTTAATAATATCTTTGTCAAAATGTTGCTTAATAATGATAAATATTAAAAATAAAAGAAAATAACTCTGTAACGAAACAGTCGAGAAATAAAATATAAATAGTCTTATAAGATAGAAATCATCATGTTGTATTTAAATCATTTATTTAAAATCGAAAACCTTAAAAATACTTTCACAGTCTGCACGAAATGCGATCGTCACCAATAATTATTACTTTTTATCTTATATAAAAGAAAGACAGATAATACGTACACATTCTTAAAAATCACGATTGCATTTTGCTCGCACCGACAAAGCTGCCAGAAAGTATATTTTAAATGTTATACATTTATATCGGTATAAAAAAAGGTGACTGAAAGCTAAGTCGGCTACCATTACCATTATTTTTTCACTAAATTAAATATGATTTATTAAATTTATAAAAATTATCTTCTCTTTAGTCTTCCTATACATTGATATTCTCTATCAGGAATTCTTCTGTGGTTCTGAATCTTTGATCGATAAAAACTACATTTGAGTACCCCAATGCAAGAACAAGACGTAGATTTTTCTAGCGTGGCGGAGTTGACCCCTGACGACTAAAAATCGAAAATCGAAATTTTGAATTTTAAAACATAGATTATCGTAGATAATTACATTCCGCATCTTTCTTTCTCTGCAAGAAAATCGTATCTTTTTTAGATTTTAAAAAAATTTCAAAAAACCTGTTTTTTTTAAAGTAAATTTTTAATTCGATTTTTGTCTTCAACTCGTGCTCATATACACAGTTTTTGGAATTTCTTTATAAAATTCAGATTAAACATTCCTTATAGTATTTTTTATGACAGTGATAAAACTTTTCAACTTTATTTATAACAATATAAAAAATTATTTTCTAGGCTATTGCATAATTCGTTCCACAAAACGTTTGAGCGTTTCGTTTATCGAGAAAAGTTTGAGCAAACAAAAACTTTCTGCGAAGAAGTTGTTCAAAACGGTACAGATAAGTTTTCTGCAAAGACTTTTATTAAATAAATTAATAGGTAAAAAACTGTGAACGCCAAACTTTAAGCGCGCGATTGACCTTCTATGCCTGTATTATGTCAATTCGGGACGTCTTGCCGTTTCGGCGGGTAATAAGAGGGTCAGACTTCAAAATAAGTAATAACACTTCAATTGCCATAAAATGTCAAATTTTAATCCATTTAGCGAATACTTATTTTTATAATAATTTATATAAATACTTAACAAGATCATTGTAATCACAGGCAAAAGTTGAAATCTTCAAAAAACATTTCTGCTTACAGTTGTTTTGAACTGGTACAAAATGTCTTTCAGAAACAAGTTTCTTAGAAGTGGAGACGTACTCTTTGCCCTGCATCTAAAAAAGTTTGTTTTGGAAAGCCTTATTAAAGAATTATAATTGAAATTATTAAATGTATTTGATGTTTAATCCGATAATTAACAATACTTTCAATCACTTCCTCAGATAAAATTTTTATGTTTTAATACTATTACTTCAATCTTTTTTTTTATCTTTTAATTTTCAACAAAACACGCTTTTATAACGATATTTATACAAGAGTTCAAAATATAAAAAAGGGAACCTCATTTTTTTAAGCTTTTATCGAAAGAAAAAAAAAACTAAATATTATACGTACTCTATTTCTGCATGTTTTATTAACATTTCTAGCCCACGCTTCTTCATGTCTTCTCTCTTTAGAAGAACCTTGAGATTCGCTTTCCATTATGGAAATTTGAAAACTGGACTGGATAATAATTTTATTATTATTAACTCTAAACTTTCTTCTTACTGAAGTTAAAATTCGCAATAAGTGTACAAAGCGTACACTTCGGTAGTCAGAATAGAAATGATCTATTTTGTTTTAGCAGAAAACATCAATGTTTTGGCTACTTTTGGGATCAAAAAATCTGAAGGACGTTTCACGGCCATCTAATACTTGAATAATCCACCTAATTACATTTTGAGTTCATTGCACCACCGTATAAGGAAAGACGCTCCGACTCGGCATAATACAGGCATAGAAGATCAATCGCGCGCTTAAAGTTTGGCGTTCACAGTTTTTTACCTATTAATTTATTTAATAAAAGCCTTTGCAGAAAACTTCTCTGTACTTTTTTGAACAACTTCTCCGCAGAAAGTTTTTGTTTGCTCAAACTTCCCTCGATAAACGAAACGCTCGAACGTTTTGTGGAACGAATTATGCAATAGCCTAGAAAATAATTTTTTATATTGTTATAAATAAAGTTGAAAAATTTTATCACTGTCACAAAAAAAATACTATAAGGAATGTTGCATCTAAATTTTATAGAGAAATTCCAAAAACTGTGGAAATGAGCATGAGTTGAAGACAAAAAGGGTATTTTCGACGATAAAACTATATAAAATAAAATTAATAGATGCAGTCGATTTTACCACACTCAAAAAAGCATCAACTAAATAAGAATTATTAAATATTTTACCGGATTTTAGTTTATACAATTTCTCTTTCCAAATTCTATCATTTAAATAAAACAAAAGAAAGAGAAATATCCTAAATAATAAAAAGCAGTTCATAAAACGCAATAAAAAGAAAATAAAGAACATACTGCTCTCCCTTATATGGATTCTGCTAGTTTTGTGGGAGAATTGATTCGAATTTTCATTACCTTTATAGTAAAATACCGCACGTGCTCCTTATCTACTCAATACCTAAACGTTACAACGTCGTGGAAGTAACGGCGCTGACTCCATGAACCAATATCGTCGGCGGTAAATCTGCAGTCAATTCTGTAAGTAGCTGCAGATACTGCTGTTGTGTCACATCTTTTCTCCAGGTATTCGAAACTGGAGGAGCCGGCAAGTACATAAAAATCGCCACTGTTTGCGAGCAGTGCTCCCTAATCAGTTGATTGATACTGCAAATAAAGTGAAGGAATTGAAAAGAATAATCTACGCGACTGGATTTAAAGACATCTTTAGCACCGTTGGATTTCAATTTGTATAAAAATGCCTTTAACAACTCATTTTTCTTTGTAAGTTTCAAATGCCTCCTAACATTATTTTAATAAATAGGGCGATTACTGCAAGAAGCAATACATGTGTGAAGTCGAAGAACAGAACAACGATGACACAGAAGAATACATAGTAGAAGCTCCTGATGAAAGCGACGAAATAGGAATTAGTGAATTTGGTATTAAACATATTATTAAAAAATTAAAAAATGGCAAGGCTGCGAGTGTAGATGAAATCACGGCAGATCCCAGGCAAAGTTTTTAGTAAAATACTCATAACAAAGGTCATGAAAATAACAAAGGAGAAAATCTGGGAAGTCCAGTGTGGCTTTATGCCGGAAAGATCATGTGCAGATAGAGTTATAAAATTCTCCGTCATTTATTTTCTGTCCTTTTCTTACCTACAGTGCAATATTTTTCTAGAAGAAGATGGCGCTATAGGTAAGAAAAGGACAAAACATAAATGACCGAGAATTTTAGAACTTTATGTGCAAATCAGATTTTTAGTTTGAAGCAGATTGTAGAAAAAAGCTTGAGAGTAAGCAAGAAAGTTTTCAGTGCATTTGACGATCTTGAGAAAGCCTTCGACAAGGTGGATAGGGTAAAACTAAAACTAAACTAAAATTGAATTTTCCGAAAATGTCATTTTTTAAAAGAGATTTGATATTAATTAAAGAAATTGATATCATGAAATTATTAAAGTTTATTAATAAAAATATATAATTTTCTTTTTTATATCAGTCTTTCAGCGAGAAATTACTTGTCACATTGCGATACCGTCATATTAAATCTTGATTTTCTCGGAACAGAATCATTTTTTTTTTAATCAAACATTTTTTATTCTTATTCAGCGTCCCCATATCTTGGGAGCTAGTTAAATTCTAAAAATCTAAGAAATTGTAATATTAAAATTCTCAGTCGATTTACTCGGAATTGGCTACCTTTTTTACATCAAAATTTATTTACTCGTATTCATCAACTCAATATCTCGAGAGCAAGTTTTTATTTTTTGTTTAAAATTAACATTGCAGTTTTTATCAAAATCCGCAGCCGAGCCTGCTCGAATTTTAAGCTAGTGTCACTGAGTGATTGGTTTGATATAAAACAGAGTGTTAGACAGGCATGCGCCATGTCTGCGTGGTCCAAATACCTCTGGCTTCTCTTGAAAATGCATTTAAGTTAATAATTTATGAGAAAACTCGGGGAATATTAATTACCGACATCTTGGTCACGTGGCCACCTTGGTACATACCCTTAATAGAAGTAAAAATGAAGGGTCGTCGGGCAAAAGGGCGTAAGTGCCAAAACGCGAATTTTACAGGAGGCACAAAAAACTGTCTAACTTGAACGCTTTCAATTAAAAAAAAAAAAAACAAGAAATTACTTTCGAGCTATTACTTAGCTCTACTGAATCGTGAAAGAAGCGCTTTGAAAAAAGGAACCACCTCCGAGAAAACCCGTGTCAAAGGAGCTTCGCGTCCCAAAAAACGCCGATTTTGACTCTATAATAGTTGTATAACTTTTTTATTTATTAATTTTAAAATAAAACTAAAAATATGTCTTGAGCTATTACTTCGCTCTATTGAATCGTGAAAGGAGCGCCTGGAAAAAAGTAACCATCTCCGAGGAAACCCTTTTCAAAGAGTGACGCATCCCCAAAAACACAGAAAAAGCTGCATAACTTTTTTATTTTTGAATTTCAAAAAAAAACTAAAAACACGTTTCGAGCTATTATTTACCTCTATTGAATCGCGAAAAAGAGCAGGCAGAAAGAAGCAACGACTTCGGAGAAAAAAATTATCAAATATCGATTTCAAGGATGACTTTGAGAAAAACATGATTTCTTTCAACTGTTTCAGCTTGTAATGAATTAAGTATAAATACTTTTTTCGTACAACTAATGCTTTCTTTGGGACGCCACAACTCTCAGAAATGACATTTTAGGCCATAAACGCCCAAAATACACTACGTGGCTCATGGCAATTACGCCCTTATGCACTGCTTTTCTTTCCCTGAGCCACTTCCAAATTGAACTGGACCATAATCTTGTACAGGGACATGAGTTAGGTCAAAAAATTAATTTAAGATAATAAAACGAATTTCCGAAATTTGGCACTTACGCCCTTTTGACTGATGACCCTTTGAATATTACGAACAAAGCGAAAATAGCAATATATAATTCTGTGTTTACACCTTCTGTATTGTATGGAAGCGGGATCTGGACTTTTCAAGAAAAGGATAGCGGGAAGATGAATGCGGTTAGTATGCGATTCCTAAAGAACATATGCGGTAAAACGTGAATGGAGAAAGTTAGTAATGAGTGGGTTCTTAAAAAACGTGGTGTACAGGAAACACTGATGGGTATGAGTGAAAGAAATTTGTCGAGATGGTTTGGTCATGTCGAGAGAATGGATGGAAGACGTTTAACAAAGCAAGTATATGTAGGTAAAGTGAATGGTTACATACCCAGGGGTAGACCAAGGAAAGAACGGTGTGAGTATGTGAGCGAGACTCTAAAACGAAAAGATACAAGAGTAAAAGAAATAGAAGAGCTTGTATGAAAAAGTGCATGGACATAAAAGAAGCAAAAGATGTATGTCTGGATAGAGGTGTATGGCGAGAAACTGTTTATAAGAAGTGTGTGGCAAAGAATAGCAGTGGTGTGATAGATGCCTGAAACGAAAGTTCTTTGGATACTGAAGGGCCCAGATGGAGGTCTTGCTTAGTGACTAAGGCTGGGGATTAATTTGTGTAAAGAACTGCCTAGTATCTTATTAGGCCTCTGTTTAATGTGTTTGTGTGATTAGTGTAACGCATGAAGACTTTGTGAGACTTTTCACCTGAGGTGATTGCTAGAGAGATTGACTAACAACCCGGGTCAGAGCGGTCTTGTTGGACAAGCGTGATTGCTACAACCATCATACGACTCTCTGATCGATCTAAAACCTGTCCCCTCTCCTATACATTCCCTTCCCTACGTTATAAATACCTACTCAATCCTTAGTAACATAACAAGCCTAGAACCGAATGAGTTAGCGCTTATCCCTTTCGGGATAAGCGCTAACTTATATACTTAATGGTATAATAACAACAACAATAATAATAATAATCTTGAAAAATAATGATTTGTCAAAAATACGTAAATTACATTAGAAACAATTATATTATCAATACTCACTTAAGTATATAAGCTCGAGAAACATTGCTGGGTACAACTTCGGACGAATCTGACGATTCAAAAAGACCCGCTTCCGCATCTTGTTTCGTGCTAACCAAAGATCGACCCTTCAATCCTCCAACTTGTGCGCCCCAATTTGGTATCCTGGTAATAGATGCTGAGATACGGAGCAAGTTCAACAGCTTCGTAAGTTTGTGCTCGTTGGATATTTTCCGGGGTTCGTCGATTGAACTACTTGACTCGGCGACGCTCAAACTTTCTGAGATCTCGCAGTGGAAGACACGCAGGTGTAGGTTCTTCCAAACTGGAACCATGTTTATGATGCAGGCCAATTGGAGCATGAAGAGAGACGTAGTATCAAAGGGATCTTGATCTGTTGGCTGGAAAAAGTTTACTGGCCACACGTCAATGTATTTAAAGTTTGAGTTTCTGAAAAGGAGAAATATACATCGTATCAACTTGCACCAAAGTGGAAACTAAAGATAAAGAACTATTCTTTTCAGTAATTAATCATATTAATGATAAAAATTACTTTTCGCAAAGTTGCGCTCATCTAAACATTGTAAAAAAAGAAGTTATTTTTTTTTACACTTTGAGGTCTCGGATCGATTAATCGATACGTTTTAAAAAAAAGTCACATTAGTTGCATAAAAATACAAAAAAAGTTGAATGACATTTTTTAAAATAATGAAAATTAAGAAACATAAAAATTACAGAATAAATTCCACATAATTCAACGGAAAATAATTGAATTCAACAAAATTTCACAGAATTCAATGAAAATTAACGGAAGTCAACAAAATTCCACGGAAGTTAACCCGTTAAGGGCCTCCCTCAACATGGGCGGTTGACCCAAGTACATATTTCAGCTACACAGATGAATTTTTTGGTCAAATTTTTTTACCACAGTTTTTTACCACAAAATTGCCTGAAGGCAATTTTGTGGTAAAAATTTTTGGTCGCACCGACAAAATTGCCTTTAGGAAATTTTGTCGGTGCGACCAGAGTATTTTTCCAGAAAACTTTGGTTGCTTGTTTTAAAAAAACTCAAAACTTTGCATGCCCCTGGCATGCGGCAACCGTATGTATGCACTTTTTGAAGCCATTTTAAATTCTAAATAAGCCAACAGCTAAGTAGGCTCCCTTCTTTTTGGAATAGAGAGACTAGAAGAGAGCGTCTGGTAAAGAAGTTTCACGAATTTCCGGAAATCGAGATTGTAGAAAGCAGTTTTCTGCAAGGACATTGCGAAGGGTAAAATGAGGACATGTAAGTGCTACCTCTAGTACAGAAATAATGCGTTTCTGTTAAAATTCTCAGATGCATTATCTCATTCACCAGTAGTGTAACAGTTTATTTGAAAAATTTTTTAAAAAACGGTATAAATACTATACTGAAATCGATGAAAATAAACAAGTCAAAGGAGACAATAGATTTTGAAGTTCTTCTAATTAATATCAAACAATCCAATTTGGAGTGGACTAAATCAGAATAGAACTTTTTTCGCCCGTCATAAGATAAACGAAGTCAAAAATTTTTTGCTTTGGTTTATGGTCAAATTTAAATTAAAACATAAAAACGATTCTATAGGTTATTGATCGTTTAATAAAAACTAACCTTTCGGCACACACTGTGGGCCTTCTTCAAAGTAACCTGAGTTATATTTTGAAGTAAAACAATAAAAGGTTTTCGATAGACATATGAGTCAATTCAAACTTAGAAACTATTTCAAATTTGTTCACATTTGATGTTATGTAGCATCGCGACATTTCTTTTTTCCAAAAAACTATTAACAGCATCTTAAAGTACAAGTCTTAACCTTTCAAATGACGTTGAGTTTTCTCAGATATCTTTTTTTTGCGGAGATATCAAATTTTAAAATTTTTTAGTTATCCATAAACCTACAAACCATAAGCCCATGAAGTCTAAACAGAAACCCCAAGCCCACAACCCCCAAACCCACAAACCCCCAAACTACAAACTCTAAATCCCCAAACTCACAAACCCCAAACCCAGAAACCGCAAACCCAACAACCTCAAATCTACACACCCCAAACCTACAAACCCCACCTTGAGCTTTGTTGGGTTGGGGTCGCCAGGCTGAGCTACATACACGCACCGCGCCCTGTGCCAGATTTTTTTTTAAGCTTTGAAGTACCCCTATGAAAACTTTGGGTAAAATATATATAATCCTAAACTCTCGAATCTACTAAGCCCAAGCCGGAGTTTGTAGGTTTGTGGTATGTAGGCTCGGGATTTGTGGGTTTGGGGTATACATTTTTATCTTTAAAAACTATGGACAACATCTTGAAAAAATCTTTCCAACTCCAACTCCTATATCCCCTCAATCCAAATCTCGAACCGTAAACCTTCTAATCTACAAAGCTCAAGCTGGGGTTTGTAGGTTTGGGGTATGTGGGTTTGGGGTATGTAGTTTTGTGGTTGTTGGGTTTGTGAGTTTGGGGTTTGGGGATTTAGAGTTTGTAGGTTGGGGGTTTGGGTTTGGGGGTTGAGGGCTTGGGGTTTCTGTTTAGACTTTATGGGCTTATGGTTTGTAGGTTTATGGATAACTAAAAAATTTTAAAATGCGATATCTTAGCGAAAAAAAAAGATATCTGTGCAAACTCAACATCATTTGAAAGGTTAAGACTTGTACTATAAGATGCTTACTTAATAGTTTTTTGGAAAGAAAAAATGTCGCGATGCTACATAACCTCAAATATAGCCCAAAATCGCGATTTTTGCACTTTTAGGTTAGGATATCTCGGAAACCAGAGCCAATTGAGCAATTTCGACCTCAGATTCGAATTCAGCGCACCAAAAACCTTCGGAAAAGTTCAATCTTGTCGGCCTGTGTAATTTTTTGAAAAATGTACTTTTTGAATTTTCACTGCTAAATAAATCAACTTTTTAATAAATTTCTTTTCGGATTTGGTAGAATTATTACAACAAATATGAAATTTTCGAACGAAGCAAAATTGCTACATACAGCGTAATATGGTTAACAGAATTCACTGAAAATTAACGGAAGGAAACATAATATTTAACAGAATTCCACGGAAATCAATGGAATTTAACAGAATTTTCTGGACATTAATGGAAGTCAACAAAATATTTAGTAGAGCTTAACAAAATGTAATGAATTTGAATAGAAGTTGATAGAATTGAACGCAATTACTACATTGAAAAAATTTTGGTACACCAGACGTCCGAGTAGTGCGCAAGCGCTGCCAATGGAGCGACTGGTGTCTCAATTTTGGGGCAGGAGCCGTGCCAAATTCAGGAATAGCAGTTGCCCCATAGGTGGCGTGTCTGATGCACTAAAATTTTTTCAGTGTAGATTTCAACAGAACTCATCGGAAATTAATGAAATTCAAAAGAATATTTAACAGAATTCAATGGAAATTAACACAAGTCAACAAAATTCAACCAAAGTTAACAGAATTCAACGAAAATAAACGGCGCTCAACAGAACATTTAACAGAATTCAATGGAAATTAAAGGACTTCAACAAAAATCAACGCAAGTTAACAGAATTTAACGGAAGTTAAGAGAATTTAATGGATTTCAATGGAGTTTAAAAAATCAACGGAAGTTAACAGAATTTAACGGAATTAACGGAAGTTGAAATTTAACAAAACAATTCAATGAAAATTGACGGAAGTCAATAGAATTAAACCAGAATTCCCTGCCGATGAATTTCAACGTGCCGTTTCAATGGCATTGACCAGTGCCGTTTCAGTGCTGTTTCTAAAGCGCTACCTGCACCGTAAGTTCTCTATACCTGAGATCCCCTTCAAG
>JBAGKK010010756.1:0-12076 GCA_037177015.1 Euceroptres primus
ATAAGAATCTCGCGTTTCATGCTCGGTTTGACTCAAAAATTAAATTTTCATTATTTCAATACCGTTTTCTATATTTAAATAACAAACTTCGTCTTCTGCCAAAAAACGCTCAAAAGAAAATTTGTAGGTCTTGTTATAAACAATAATTTTGGTTTATTAACTTTTTCTGTATCTCGCGTTTTATGGCTCAAAATTAGGATTTTCGATTTTTCAAGAAAATTCAAAAAGTTATTATGACAGTCTTATAGGGCTTTCAAAAAGCAACGCTTTTCTTCTCTTGACTTTTTTTCATATCGTGCGTTGTTTGGCTTAAAATTTTCATTTTCATTTGTTTTTTGAATCTTGTAAATTTAAATGCTATAACTCTGATAATTTTTTTTATCGAAAAAAGTCAATAAGGATAAATTGTTCAACTTTCTGAGTACCACGAATAGCCGTACATAGAATTTTTAAATCTTAAAAAAGAGTGGTCTCAAACATTTCGAAAATGCTCTAACTTTTTGAATTTTTATCCAAAATGGCTGGCTAACGAACTCATCCTTTCTTTTTACACCTTTATAAAGTGTGCCAAAGCGCAATCCAACCCGATAATTCTGTAGACAGTTATCGTGTTCACAGACGACAACGAAAACGACAACAGACAGACAGACACCGACGTAAGAACTATTTTTTCTAACTCAGGGGGCCTCAGAACGTCGACATTTGATGGAGTCCGCGAAAGTCATTTTTCACATAAAACTAACATTTTCATTGATGATGAGAATGTAAAAAAGCTACGAAGTTAAAGAACACAAAAATGTTTTGAATTTTAGGAAAGATTAACACACGATACTTGAGTCTTTCTCGCACGACGTTTCACGACAAACTAATAATTTTAACGCAAATTAGATTGGATTATTATTCTCCAAAATTACCTTATTATATTCTGGAAACTGAGCAGGTCACTTTTCTAGAAAGGTTTCATTAAGAAGCCCTTTGTTCTGAAATGTCAACAATGTCAACAACCTTCGGATGGACTTTCTCGTCGAGGGTTAAGATAACCTTCTGACAATGGTAACAGTAATTGAGTAATTAAGTAGGTAACAGGTAATTGAGAATTCACAGAAATTAAACACTTGAATAAATAAACGCACTCCAGAGTATCTCGTTTGGGACTTTCGAATTCACAACAATAAATAAAACAAAATTTGCGACTGTCTTTTTCGACGATTCTTGCGAAATGAGAATATTATTACGATCACCATGGTAACCACTGCTGCCAACGTTACAAACCGCAAAGTTTTGGCGCGCATATTTAAATTCCTATTTAAAAACGAATTCGTTTTAGAAATTATTTTTTTATATCTTATTCAATAAAAAAATTGTACATCCATTCTTAATCATTTTGATCAATAAGCAGAATAATGTTTAACAATAAATTAATAAATAAATTTAAATACGTTATGAAAAACATTTTTAAAATATGAGCATTTTATTTTAACTTTAATTAATTGAAATTATTATTTTAATTTTATTTTCAGTTTAATTACATTTAAATTATTTTAATTTTATTATCAATATTTGTACCAAAGCATTGATCATGCATTGTAACGACAGAATAATATATTATACCCCAAGCAAAATGAATATATAGTCAGGAAGAAATACACGGAACGATATTGCCATTTGTGACACCTGCTTCACCAAATCAGTCACTATCACAGTGCACAGAAATCACTGATCAGTTGCAAATGTAACCAGTCATACACAATGCACAATGGTTTATTCAGTACGGATTGCGATCATTTTAAACGTGAAACTGGTTCATGTGGGCTCAAGTATTGATTTTCCAGAATTTCAACTCGAAATACAAATTATAAAATTCTAATTGAAAATATTTATCTTAAAAATTTGTATGCATTATATATAATATGCAGTAGGGCGACAATGAAAAACCTATTTATTTAATACAGATAATAATATTTAACAATTAGGATTATCGTAAAAACAAAAAATACGCATACATTTTTTTTAAACGCTATGATTTCAGATAATAGTCACTTCAAATTTTTTGAAATGTAATGATTAGAAAAGCAATTAACGTTTATTTCAAATAAAGAAAGGAGTACCTCTTGAATTAGTTTTAAACAAAAGTTGAAGTGTATTTTTTCTTTTTTCGATAAAATAATTTTTAGAGGTCTCTAGAGCAATTTGAAAAAAACAATTATTTTTTAAAAATCGGAAAATATCGTAATCCAAAAAGGGCAAAATAGGGGTCAATTTTTTCAAACGGGAGCACATGTTCTGGTGATAAACCTTTTAAAATGTTTAAAACTATTATATTTGGAAAACTCAACTCCGTTTGTTTAAACATTAGACAAATTTTTATGGTCTTACCCCATGAAAAAATTCTTTTTTAAAAAAAAAAAAAATTAACGCGTATTTTTTCTTTTTCCGATAAAATAATTTTTAGAGGTTGCTAAAGGTTTTTGAAAAATAAAAATTTAATTTAACACATGAAAATATTTTTATATCGTAATTAAGAAATACGGGACATTTTTTTAAATAGGAACAAATTTTCTAGTTGCAGAACTTTAAAAGTATTTGAAACTGCAATATTTAGAAAACTCAAATTTCAAGATTTTAATAAATCTTTACCCTCTGAATTCATATCTTCTTTAAAAAAAGAAAAACTCGTCTTTTGTTTTTTCTCCTATAAAATAATTTTTAGATGCAGCTGAAGGTATTTGTAAAATGAAAATTTGATTTAGGAGATCAAAATATTATTTCATGGAAGGACTCTCTAAATCTGAATTAGTGAAAACTGTGTCACTAATTCACTTTGTGAAAATTTTCACTAATTATTAGTCGTATTTCACTATTTTTTTTAGTACTTAAAACTTTTCACTAAAGCTTTAGTCAAAAACTATTATTAATTAGTAGAAATTTTCACTAAAGTGAATTAGTGACGCACTTTTCATTAATTCAGATTTAGAGAGGAGATAAAATATAGGTCATTTTTCTAATAGGAGCACAATTTGTAGTAGTAGAACTTTCAAAATATCTTTTAAAAAAAGAAAGCATTATTAGTTATAATTCAGCAAGTTCAACTGCATGCCAAGTTTAAAATGATATTAAAGTCTAGTAGCATTTTTCAAAATAAATTATAAGTAACTAAGAAATTTTTCATAGAGAAAATTATATACTAGTGCATAATTTTCTACATAATTTTAAACTTGGCATGCAGTTGTACTTGCCGAATTGTAACTAATAATTCTTTATTTTGTTTTAAATATTTTTAAAGTTCTACAACCAAATAATTGTGCTCCTATTAAAAAAATGACCCATATTTTTCCTCCTTCGATGAAATAATATTTTTATGCCTTAAATCAAATTCTCATTTTTTAAATACCTTAAGCTGCGTCTAAAACATATTTTATTGTAGAAAGAAAAAATAGGAGTTTTTCTTTTTTTCAAAAAGAAATGAATTCAGAGGGTAAGGTCTTAAGATTTATTGAAATCTTGAAATTTGTGTTTTCTAAATATTTCAGTTTTAAATATTGTTAAAGTTCTTCCACTAGAAATTGTCCTATTACAAAAAATGACCCCCATTTCTTATTTTTTCGATAAAACAATATTCTCATGTTTTAAATTAAATTTTTATTTTTCAAAGACCTTCAGCAACCTCTAAAAATTATTTTATCGGAAAAAGAAAAAATACGTGTTAATCTTTTTTTAAAAAGATAATTTTTTGAAGGACGTAAGATGATAAAATTTATTTAACCTTGAGACCGACGGAGTTGAGTTTTCTAAGTACATATAACTGTTTCAAACATTTTGAAAGTTTTATCACCAGAAAATGTTCTCTCATTTAAAAGAATTGACCCCTATTTTAACCTTTTTGAATTACGATTATTTTTGGACTTTTAAAAAATAATTGTTCTTTTCAAATTGCTCTAGAGACTTCTAAAAATTATTTTATCGAAAAAAGAAAAAATGCACTTCAACTTTTGTTTAAAAAGGTACTAAATCAAGAAGTACTCCTTTCAAATTTATTTGAAATACAGGTTAATTGCTTTTCTAAATATTACAGTTCAAAAAAATTTGAAGTGACTATTATCAGAAATCATAACTTTAAAAAATGTGTATTTTTAGTTTTTATGATAATCCTAATGGTTAAATATTATTATCTATATTAAACATTACAACGTCTTACGGGACTTCAAAAAACATTTTTAAAAAAATCACGTGGTTTTTTTTCATAAGATACCACGTAGGGGGTAGAGGGAGCAGCAGAAATTAAATAAATAGGTTTTTCATTGTCACCCTAATATGCAGATATATAAGTAATGTAACAATAATATTAAAAAACGATGTCTCTAAAAAATTCTGGTTTAAATATTTTCAAAGGCTTCCTAAAGATTTTCTGCTTTAAAAATATTTAATCTTTTCTCTCATTTTCTTTCAAACAGGAAAATGAAATGTCAAAAAAGAATAAAAAGAATTTTAGGAAAAATGCTGAAAGGTTAATAAATCATAACAAGAAGCTTTGATATTTTCAAAGGAAACAAGAAGCCTTTATTTAATTTAATATTTAAGCTTTAATAACGTCGAAAAATTTGTAATTTTGTTTACACTGTGTTAAGGAAATATTACTTCTGGAGGAAAGGAGTTTTAATATATTCTCAGAATGGCCTTCGTCAACGAACTCAATAACACTTTTTAATTTAAATTTTAAAGCTGAAAGAATTCTTTTTATATTCTCTGGCGATTAAGAATTGCAAGAGGTAAACAGGAAGAATAAAAAAATGTACACGATTAAAAATATTTCTTCAGCATCTTTTCCAATGAATAACTTCTCTGTAATTTTTATATGAAAATAAAATGACAAAGAATCAAGGTACTTTTTATACAAAAATTATATTTCTATAATTTATTTTGTCATAAAGTTCTAATTTTTTTATAAGAAAAACAAAATATGTACCAATTTGTAAAATCTATCTTTTTGAATGAGTTGCTTTAAGCTTTTCGCAGCAACTTAATTACAATAATGTAGGTAAACATAATATCACACATGTGATGAAGATGTCGACGCTGTCGGCTATAAAAGAGAGACCGATGAATGATTAATTTTCAATGAAAGGGCACCTCTTGTCAGCTAGCTCATAATAACTCACGTGAGTGACAGATAAGTATCGTCATATTCTGCTTCCTCAGTGCTTTTTTATTCCAACAAACAAATAAAATTTGCCTACCAGAATAAATATTTAAATAATTTATTTTTAAAAACTAAATTTTAAACCTACATATGTAAAAATAATTCAACTTTCGATTATTGTCATTTATGTTCTTTTTTCACCTAATTTTCCAATTTACCAAAGTTAGAAGTAATCCACTTTTGTGGCATTCAAGATCAAGGGCAACTAATTTCGTACCATGTGAGAAAGAATCTATTTTTGATCCATAAAGTTTGGAAGCGACAAATAACATAGTATGAGCCGAGGCTATTGTTACGGAATTTTCCATAACAATAGCCCGGATCCCCTTTATATTGTATACTAGCTGAACAGAAATTTCCGTAACAATATCCTCGGCCAAAATATAAATAAATTTTGGAGCAATTCATTTTTGAAATAGACAAATTGAGAATCGAATAATGAGAAGGAACTTTTATCTATTTGCCATGTTTTCTCCGGTGATTATTTTTAATAATAAAAATTAAAAACTAAACAAATTTTACCCCCAAATTCAATAACTTTTTAAAATATAAATCATCGTAAGTTGGCCAATTGTAGTTGGAGTTATTTGAAATTTGGTATAAACACTAATTATAGTCCAATGATGCCTTCAAAACAATAAAAAAACTAAAATTCGCCTATTGTTTAATAATATTTAAATGCAAATTGAGGCCGATCGGTAACCATGTTTTTTTAGTTTCGCCGACAAAAACTATCGAAGGAAGTTCATAGTTGAAAGAACTTCCAGTGAGGTATTTGTTCCTCACTATTCAAGGAAGATTTCTGGAAACTTTCAGACCGATTCATGGAAAATTAATGGAATAAGATATTTTATAAAAAAGCATGTGATACCGCCAACGATAGCTCCGTGAGCACTGAGTACTATCAGGTAGCGTATACACGTCATTCAGCTTGCCATAATACTCGATTTTACAATGATTTTTTAATGGTTATATGTTTAAAATAACGCCTCCTCACCACGAAATATCGAAATAACGAACTGTTGTTTATATAGTTCCTTATTTAAATGCTTTTATTAATATTATTTCGAAGTACTTCCTATATTCTCGAGAAACGCGGTCCATATAGGACGCTAGTTCGCTAAACTGCTAGTTCTGCGTTTTTCTTTTTCCCGGTTTTTTCGTCAAATAAATTCGTTCCAAGGTCATATGACAAAATTGTTGTCGAGCTTAAACATGTTTATGCAGGACATCGTAGGTACATATAAACAAAACATAGAAACGGACACTCGTCGCTTACGGAAATAGTTTATCACACTAAGTTTGCATATGTTTTTATAATTTTTAGTTTATTTAAAGAATTGTATATCGTTATTTAATTATTTAAACAATGTCTGTTACGGAATCGCGAAAAAATACAAGAAAAATACTCAGAAATTGGCAAGAATATAAGAACAAACGTGCTAGAAACGAGGTGAGTTTTCCGCAAATTCAAATGAGATAATTATAATAAAACATCAAACGGAAACATTGATTATTTTATTGAAAATTATAATAAAAGATTATATTTTATATATATATATATATATATATATATTATATTATATTATATGAGGCATTATTTCTCAAGTGTACCCAGCCAAAAAATGAATTTCTCCGATCGGGCTCAAATTTACAACAAGTTTAGTCTTATTATATGGCACTTCAAAAAAAAAAAAGATTGATCAGTTTAATCAAAAAATCGCCGAGATAGAGGGGGTACAATTTTTGTACTTTGCGCAAAGAGCCTCTATTTCAATTATAAATATCTTTTTATGTATGGCATATACAAAATTTTGACCCAAACGTTTTCGATAGAATTTTTCCCAGTCTTTCGAATGAAATAAAAAAAATTGAAAAATTCAAAATTTAGCCATCATTTTTTAAAAACAGAAATATTTTTGATTTCCAAAAATTATGGCTAAATTTTGAATTTTTCCATTTTTTAGAGATGCGGTAAAAATAGTGTACTTCCCTAATCGCCAGACTGACGTATTTTACGAATATAATGGAAAACTCACAACTCATGTCTTTGAATCAAATATCACATTCGATGATTTATTGAATGGACAGTTAGTTGATCCTGTGGGAATAAGTAATGAAAAATTGAAAAAGTCAAAGCTTTAGTCAAATATTTAAGTGACAATGGAAAAAAGTTTTTCGATGATTTGATCATCAAATATGCCATGTTATGTATTATTTGTAAAGAGGAAAAATGCATAACTAATTACATATTTTGAAAACAATGAAAAAAATAAAATCTTTGATTGTAAAAATAATTTGTGTGTAAATGAATAATGAAGTTTGTCAAATATTTTATCGTACTAATGTTTATTCGATCCGTATTGTAAACATTTATAAAAATTATCTCAGTTGTAGAGTAGAATGAGAGAAAACATTGTTTTTATTTTCCATTAAAATATTATTAACTTCTAATTCAACATTTACATATTTATTAAGCTTGTATGTATCGCTCCAGTGCCCCGAGTAAAATGACACCGATTAGAAGTCATTCCGTTGAAAATTAAGAGAACAACAACAATTTATAAATAGTTGAAAAACATTGATTTTTCGGCGAAAAAAAGAGTTTTTAACTTTTATCTAAAAAAATATGAATAATTTAGAAAAATCGTAAATTCGCATTTAAATATTAATTAACAATAGGCGAATTTTAGCTTTTTTATTGTTTTGAAGGCATCATTGGACTATAATTCGTGTTTATACCAAATTTCAAATAATTCCAACTACAATTGGCCAACTTACGATGATTTAAATATTTTAAAAACTTATGGAATTCGGGCGTAAAATTTGCTTAGTTTTTAATTTTTATTATTAAAAATAATCACCGATCGAAAAAACGGCAAATAGATAAAAGTTCCGTCTCATTATTCTCTACAAGACTATATTTTTAAAAAACTAAATTTTTTATTTTTAAAATTTTCATAAACTCAGACGTGGGGACAATAATTTCACGCGTTTTCGAGCGCTCAGCAGGTTATTCGATCCGGACGCTCAATTTCGAATCGAAGAATTTTTTTAACATCTAAAAGCATCAGTTATTGTAAATAGTAAATTGAAAGAAAAAAAGTTGGAAAAGTTAAAAAAAGGCAACTACTTTTGGAGAAATTCAATCTTTTAGAGGATCTATTTATTCTCAAAGCTATCAAGTACACTGAGAAAAATCTTTGTTTGAACTAGACAAATGTTTGATTCGAGCAAGTTGATCATTGAATTAAAAAAATTTTGTATGAATTAAACCAATTTTGTTTGAATTAAACAAATTTTGCTAGAATAAAACATTTTATTTGAATCACACAAATTTTGTTTGAATAAGAAATTTTATTTGAATTACACAAATTTTGTTTGAATTAAACATGTTTGGTTTGAATTAAACAAATGTTTGTTTGAATCTTTGAATCAACGAAAATATTAATTTGGTCATATATTAAACATACTTTTGTTGGATTGAAACAAACATTTTTGATTTTTCTCAGTGTATATTGCAACATTTCAAGATTAGATGCTTCTAAAGTAGTCACTCAGAAAAAAATTTTATTTGAATCAAATACACTGTTTCTTGAGATAATAGACACAAATATTTGGTTATTCCAAACAAATTTGGGTTGATCTAAATAAATATTTATTTGACTTGAATAAACGTTTTGTTTAATCTAATAAATTTTTTGACAGACCACAAAATTTTGTTGAATAATCCAAATTTTTTATTGAGTCAACTAAAACATTGTTTGGTTCAATCAAAACTTTGGATGACCCTATAGCAATGCATTCTTTTAGTTGATTTAATTAAATTTTGGTTGAATCAAACAAACTTTTTTCTGAGTGATTTTTATAATTTCAGAAATTGGGTACTTTTGCCATTTTAATCATTTCCGAAATTAAATTTTTTCAAATTAGGACACTTAGGAAAATATTTGGTTGAATCAATTTTTTGTTAAACAACTAAAGAATTTTGTTATTAAATGAACAACAAAATATTTGGCTGAGTTAACCAACAATTTTGGTTAATTTAGTTTAATCAAATATACAAAATTTGGAGGGTTCAATTAAAAATTTTAGCTCAATCAACAAAATATTTGGTTAAGTCAAAAAAACATGCGGATATTGTAAAATTAACAAAGCAAGTCAACCATAAACTTTGGTTGATCACAGAAAACAGTTTGGTCTATTTAGCAAAAAATGTGTTCACTCAAGTAAACTTTTTTTTAAAATCAACTAAATGCAGTCATGCAAACGATTTTGTTCAAAGAACAAATTTTTCCGAATAATTCCTTAACAAATCTAAAATTTTGTTTCTAATTCAAAAATACGAATCAAACCCCTTCCTCTTCAACTAAAAAAAATTGTCATTCGTCTCAAAATAAATTTGTGTGATAGGACAATAAAGAATTATATTTACTAAAATCCGAACACATTCAGAAAAAATTTAGTTTATTTCATCAAAATTTGGTTGAATCAACAAAATAAATGCATTGCTATATAATCAACCAAAGTTTTAGTTGATTCTACCAAAAATTTGAGTAATTCAACCAAATTTATTGGTCGTTTGAAAAAATTGTCAGATTTAACCAAACATTAATTTAAATCAAGTAAATATTTATTTGAATCAACGCAAATTTGTTTTAAAAAAACAAATATTAGTGTCTGTCCAAAGAAATAGTGTGTTTGAATCAAATAAAACTTTTCTCGGAGTGCATTAAACTTTGACAGGTGAATCCCATTCCTCATTATTCCCAGGTGGAAAAATTCTATAGAATTTATGTACAATGCATTCTATAGAATCTTCACAAGAATGCTACTCAAATTTCTATAAAGACTTCACAAAAATTATACAGAAATTCTAGTACAGTTTCTATAGAATTTCTGTGTTGTCGAATTCTTGTGAGGATTCTAGAGAAATTGGACTAGAATTCTTGTGAGGACTCTACAAAAATTTGAGTAGAATTCTTGTAAGGATTCTATAAAATGCGTTCTGCATAAATTCTATAGAGTTTTTTCACCAAGGTTTCAATAATGAGAAGTAGATAGATTTATTGTCAAATTCTAGAGTTGGCAATCATCCCGATAGCGCTTCACCTCCAAATTTGGAACGACTTTAGAGAATGGTTGCCTTTATTAGACGAGACGTATATCCCCGATTCGTCTCTAGTCCGGTGAATAGCTTTCTAGAATAGATTTTCGTCGGCATTATCTTCAGTAAACTGGGTTAATTCTTCTCTCCTTGTCTTAGTCCCTATCCTCGAGTCTGCAAACCCCCACCCCTTTTATCTGCAGAGCATTCATCCACGAAGAAATATAATATATTTTTCCCGTTTAATTGCACTTTTATTGTTCAAACTCCCCGCTGGGATGAACTACCCTTCTCCACCATTCAAACCGATTCCATTTATTCCTCACTCCACCAACATTTTCCCGTTCGTCATTACGAATTACTCTCGCACGCCTTGTGAAAACTCCTTTTTCATAGCAGGAGGAAAACGACAAAAGTTTATTAAACAAATTTCCGATGCTGAGTTACTGAAAGAGGCTGTTTGCTTTCATGATATATAATACATAATCAAAATACGTATAAAATGAGGTAACAAATTTTTTCCTTCTATATTCCCTGCGTATAAGGAATACACAGGCACAGAAAAAAATAAAAGTTCGAGGCCCGAGACAAATTTATTACAAATTTTAACTTTATTTAAAATTTTTAACGTTACAATTGATTAAAACTTAAAATTACAATTGATTAAAATTAAATTTTAAAATTGATTTAAATTTAAATTTACAATTGGTAAAATTAAATGTTAAAATTGATTAGAATTTAAAATTATAATTGATTAAACTTAAATTCAGCACAATGTTTTTTGTTGCGCTTAATTCGAATCCGATGTTCTTTTTGCTCCATCAGGTCCCAGTTTTTACCAAAAATCATGGTGACTTATTACTAGAATCGTATCTAGTAAAGAAAAATTGTCATAAATTACTAATTTATAAACATTATAAATATAATTTATAAACATTATAAAAATTGCTGTAACTTTATGGAATCATAAAGTTATAACAATTTTTAAAACTATTAAGGCTCATTGGCTAATCAATACACATAGTGGAAAAGTTAACACTGGGAGGAGAGGATTTAATCAAAATGGGTTTTTTCATGGCAAAAAATTTGATTTTTCGATTGCTTAACCAATTTGTTTAAAAATGCTATTTGCAGATAAACAAATAGTAACATTCAATTCAACGGAAAAAATTTCATAAAGTTCATGCATTGTACAATATTTGCCTTCACCCAATTTGTTAAGTTGTATAAATACATGCTGAAACGAGTATCATTTATCATATAATTGTTTATTAGTATATTATAACAAATAATGAAAAATACGGAAAATATTATATATCACAAGAACTCTATGTATTTTCTTCCGCAGAATCGAATGGCGCTAGTATTTTATCTGTAAATCGCATTTTTAAACAAATTTTTTAAACAAAAATTCTTTAAAAAATCGAAAAATTAAATTTTTCCCTGGCCAAAAAAAAATTTTTGATCAAATGCTTTTATCTCAACATTAACTTTTCTGTTATGTCTGTTGATCTGCCAATGAGCCTTAATAGTTCAAAAAATTGTTCATAGAATGTTTATAAATAAAACTAATCACAACGATTTTCGGTCAAAATAATGATTTTCGACAAAAAACTGATACATTGGAGTAGTTGTTTAAATAATTAGTTTATAAAAAAACTGGGATCTGATGAAGCAAAATAAGCATAGCTAATAAGTGCTAGAAAAAATGATTTTATTTTACAACTTTCGAAAATATTGATTATTCAAAAAAAAGTTTGAGAGAAAAGTTG
>JBAGKK010010767.1:0-12076 GCA_037177015.1 Euceroptres primus
TATATATATTAATATATTAAATTTACATTAATATATAATATTTAATGATCTTATCAGAATTGATGTCACTAAACTCAACAATCCATTTATCTTAGTTTTGAGACAACAGATTTTTTTGTAGAAGTAGAAAGAAGGAGAAGGTGAATGAACTTTTCTCTTCATTCGGAATAATAAATACAAAGATGGGAGATTATTCTCGAGTGAAAAGGCAGCCAATAGGGTGACGTTATACCAGTGGTAATGCTACCGGCGGCATAGCTTTTATCGAGGTTTTTATGGGATCTTTGAATCACATATACAAATCCCCTCATAGCGATAAGAGGCCGATTTATAGGTCACGCAGGAGTGCGTTGCCAAGACTCTACAGCGAAGCACTGAAGCAATGGTCAGATATAGACAGAGATAGTGATATTGTCGATTTAAGTTCAAGAGAGAAAAAGGATTGAATTGCTCCTTTAGGGGTAATATCGTCTTTTCACGTGTACTTTCCTTTATTGCTGTTCCTTTTTCATTCAAAATTTGATGGTAGCAATTGTGATTTCGAAATTTGAAGCTTTCTTTCGAGTTGGAATTAACTCGTTTTTTTTGTATTTTTATGTAAGGGATGAAAATTAACATACTTTTTCTTGAAAATTTATTATTTTGGTTGAAAACGTGCGGGGTTAACCACTAGCAACTGTGATGTACACCTGAATTCAAGAATTCAAAGAATTAAAAGGAATTCAAGGTGAATTTAAAAGAATTTTGAAGAATTCAAAGAATATAAAAGAATTCAAAGTAATTCCAAGAATTTAAATTGAATTTTAAGAATTCCGAAGAATTTAAAATAATTCAAAGAATTCCTAGGGGTTAACCACTAGCAATTTTTTATTTATTTATTTATTTAACAGTGTACGGACAATGCCCTTTAGTTACAATCTAAATTATCTTAAATTAAGTCCTTAAGTATAGTGAGAATTATTGATAAACACCTGAATTAAAAAATTCAAAATAATTCAACGAATTTAAATTGAATTTTAAAAATTGCGAAAAATTCAAAATAATTCAAAGACCTGAATTCAAAAATTGAAAAGAATAATTCAAAGAACACAAGGTTAATTCAAAATAATTCCGAAGTATTCAAAATAATTCAAAGAATTTAAATTGAATTGAAAGAATTCCGAAGAATTCAAAATAATTCAAAAAATTCTGAGGAATTAGCCACTAGCAATTTTGATGCACACCTGAATTCAAGAATTCAAAAGAATTTGAAGAATTCAATAGATTTCAAAGAATTCGAAAGAATTCAAAAACATTCAAAATAAGAATTCAAGGTGAATTTAAAAGAATAATTCAAAGAATACAAGATGAATTCAAAAAATTCAAAGTGAATTCAAAAGAATAATTCAAAGAATACAAGATGCATAAAACAAAATTCAATTTATACAAGGTGAATTCAAAAGAATTCAAAGAATTCAAGTGAATTCAAAGAATTCGAAATTATTCAAAGGAATTCAAATCGAATTCAAAGAATTAAAACTAAGAATACAAGGTGAATTCAACATTTTTTTGAAGAATTTAAAGAATTTAAAATAATTCAAAGAATTAAAATTGAATTTTAAGAATTCCGCAGAATTAAAAATATTATTATTATTTATTTAAGTGAAAAAGGCAGCATAAGCTGGTACATATTCCCTATCAAAGAATTCTGAGGGGTTAACCACAAACAATTTTGATATACACCAGAATTCAAGAATTCTAAATATTTCTAAAAATTCGGAAGAATTTGAAAGAATTCAAGGTGAATTAAAAAGAACAATTCAAAAAATACAAGATGAATTCAAAAGCATTCAAAGAATACAAGGTTAATTCAAGAGAATTCCGAAGAATTCAAAATAATTTAAAGAATTTAAATTGAATTGAAAGAATTCCGAAGAATTTAAAATAATTCAAAGAATTCCAAGGGATTAGCTACTAGCAATTTTGATGTACACCTGAATTCAAGAATTCAAAGAATGTAAAAGAATTCAAAGAATTCAATAGGTTTAAAAGAATTCAATAGAATTTTAAAAATTCGAAAGAATTCAAAAGAATTCAAAATAAGAATTCAAGCTGAATTCAAAAGAATAATTCAAAGAATACAAGATGAATTCAAAAAATCCAAGGTGAATTCAAAAGAATAATTCCAAGAATACAAGATGCATTAAAAAGAATTCAAGTTATACAAGGTGAATTCAAAAGAATTCAAAGCATTCAAAAGAATAGAAAGAATTCTAGAATAAGAATAGAAGAATAGAATTAAGAAGAATAGAAAGAATGTAATATGAATTCAAAAGAATTCGAAGAATACAAGATGAATTTAAAAGAATTCAAAGAATACAAGATGAATTCAAAAAATTCAAAGAATACAAGGTGAATTCAAAAGAATTTTAAAAAATCAGGAAAAAGTGTACATCTGAATTCAATAGTGGTTAACCCCTCGGTTGAAAATTATTTCCTTTTGGCTAAAAATCCATTCATTTTGGTTAAAAATTTATTTTTGTTGAAAATTCATTCGCAATCAGATACGATAGTTGAATGAAATTTCGACTAAAGTGCTCGAAGTTTTTTTTGACAGTTAATGAATGTCATGCTAAATTTGTAGAAATAGGATACGATATTTTGAAAACAGTTGCAGATATTTTGATGAAATGAGGGTTTATTTTCACCACGTATACTTATAAAAAGACACAATGATTTCTAAAAATATTCATTCTATTTTTATCGCACTTTTATAACATTGGAAGAATAAGTCTTTTACCTTACTTTACTTCCATACAGATTGGCTGATAATGTTTAATAATAATACAGATTGGCTAATAATGTTAAAGAATTATTCTTAATATAAACACTCGAAAAAATGTCTGGTTTAGTTAACCAAAATTTTGATGGTTGTTTTAACCAACATTTCTGGTTAAAACAATAATTTCTAGTTACTTTAACCAGAATTCTGGTTAATTTAACCAGAACAAACAGTTAGAGCATATTTAACCAGAATTTTGCTAGCCTTTTTTTTAGGGTGAGCTTTTAATTTACTTTTAACATGCAATATCATAAGACTGTCGAACATGCTGATTGATTTTATTAATTCAGTATCTAGTCAGTTTGTAGCTCTAAAACATTTTATAAAATCTTCTTTTAGCACTATCAGTGATTTTTGAAAAGCGTAAATCATTTTTCTCATTTAATATTTTTGACCAAAAAAAATATTTATAGATCCACAAAGATAAATATAGTAATAGACCTATTTTACACAGCAATAAATTCAGAATGATTGTACTAAATGCACGTTAGCAATTACACGAGACAGCTAGAATACGGAACTACCCATCCTCGGTTTATAAGCCATGAACCATACTTGTAACATTATTCGATAGTTATGCTTCATTTCACCAACCAACTTTGGAACAAGAAATAACAGTCAACCTCTTTCTGAACAAGTAATTCAATACCTTTTTTGTAAAAGCATTTATATTTAATTTTTTGCTCAATGTTTCTATGGCAGTGATTAAAAGAATACACGGAAAAAATATTCTAATTTTAAGAATATATTCTTATTCTTAGTGTATATTCTTAAAATTAGAATTTTTTTCAGTGAAATGAAGAAGGTACCTTGAGCTAAATGCTATATATTCTCTGAGATAGACATGACGTTTATTTTCACTTGTCGCGTTTATTCAGATTTTGATTATTTACGCTAGAAAAAGCACAAGAAAGTTTATTTCTACTCCTCTTCTTGGGAAGAATGGCTTACTTCGTGATCGTGAAGAACCTTGCACAACTAGCACTTAGAAATTAAAAAATTCAATTCACTTATTGTGCAGAAAGTCGAGTTTTTAAAATATTTTTATGCTCAAGTTTCACAAGTTCTTTACAATTGTTCAATTTTGCCTCTTGAAGTAATCAACAGGAATTTCAATTATATATTAAATTCAATTGGAGTAAAGTATATAAAATGTAATAAATCTTTGCTTGTGTTAACAAGTAGTATATGCTATACTGTTCCGGAATAATTTTCCAAACTTCGCAGAATCAATTCTGATAAGAAATATAGATAGTAGTTCCATGAGTTTGAGTTTCCTCCAAAGTCCTAGAGATCTAGAAAACCGTCGAAGGCACATTTCTTTGCAGACGACATATTCGTCTCATCGAAGATAAAGTGCTTTGTAAAGCTCTCTTTGTCAGTTGGCAATTCAAGCGAAAAGAAGTAAGCTACGCGTTCAACCCGCTCACTACTTGATAGAAAAAGAAGATCCAAACTCATGCTTGAAATCCGAAGCTCTGCCTCTGCACGGATCAGAAATAGTTTTTGTATGTATTCATAAAAAAACTCTTTTATTGGATATATGTACTTCATTTTATACTGGAAGAATCCGAACTCTAAAAAATTCTTTCAGATTTTTTCTAGTATTCTACAATGGATTCTACAATTCTACAATAGCTATGGTAAAATCAACCATAGTGGTGTAGTAAAAAAAAGTAGTCTAAAGTACAATTTTTCCAACAAAGAAAAATTAAGGATCAAATTTACTGCAGGTAATTTTTCAGAAGGATAAATTTTTATTCAGACAACCGAGACAATCGAGATTTGGGTAAAATTTATCCTGTGAAGTTAATTTTTATTGCAGATAATTTTTACCCCGGAATTGAGGTAAAATTTATTCCTCGTTTTTTCTGTCAATAATTAGAACCATTTTTGAGTAGAAAATAGTACCACTTTTGAATGGTCAATTAAATGTAGTTATAGTTACTGTTGAAGTTATAATTCCTGTAGTTGAATTAACTAGAATCATTAAAAATCACTATTCAATATACTATTGAGTATTTAGTGTACAAATAGTAGCATTTACTAGTTTTTGTAAATCACTTAACTACTCATATATTTTCTATAGTTCTTTTAACTATAGAGTTTAGACACGGGCTCTTCCTGGAACTAGGAAAAATAGTTGAAAAGTAGTCTTTTTTACTAAACAATTTTTTCAATACGTATAAAAATTGAGATTTTTAACTATTTTACACGTAGGTTAAAAAATTGTGCATAATTTATGTATAATGAATAATCGATAGTCATTATGCAAAGAATTATGCATACACAGCAAATCTAAAGGTATCAAAATTTTGTAAACAAATTACAACTCTAGTTTTCAACTGTTTGCAACATTTTGATTTTTGATACCTTCAGATTTACTATATGGGAAATTCTTTTGTTGGTTACGTTACAGTTTCACACACATTTTTCGAAATAACTTTTTTAAAATATTTTTTTAGATGTTCAAGTTTTAGTTTATTCAAAGGCACTAAAAAACCCTTCAAAATGAGCATTCAACTGAAAAAAATTTCAATAGAAGCCGAGAAATTACAATTTCAAGAGCGTTGAAATGGGATTTTTACTTTCGGCGAAAAAATGGGATTTTTTTTTAATGGGATTTTTACTTTCGGTAAAGATTTTTTTAAATGGGATTTTTACTTTCGGCGAAAACGTTACATGTTTTCGCCGAAAACGTGTAACGTTCCAACGCTTTTGAAATTGCAATTTCTCGGCTTCTATTGAAAATTTTTTTTCAGTTGAATGCTTATTTTGAAGAGTTTTTTAGTGCCTTTAAATAAACTAAAACCGGTATATCCAAAAAATAACCAAAAAAAGTTATTTCGAAAAATGTGTGTTAAACTGTAATGGAACCAACAAAAGAATTGCCCATATATGCATAATAAAATAGAATAATTTTTTATCGCAAATAAAAGTAAGCAATGAAATCACTGAAATTGGACAAATTATATGATATTTTTTCTGCAAAAAAGTAAAAATTCAAACTTCCAAAAAAATTTAACAAAAAAAAAAATTCATAAAAGAAAAGTTTGACGGACCTGTCCTTTTTATTTTATAAAGAATAGCAATTGCAACAAAACAGTATACATCACTTAAAAAAGGACATAGGTCCGTCAAGCTTTTCTTTATAATTTTTTTTGTTGCATTTTTTGGATGTTTGGATTTCTAATTTCTTACATAAACAATTTGATTTTATTTGGCTAGTTTTTCAGTGATTCCATTACTTTTATTTACGATAGAAAATTATAAAGTAGAATCTTGGAAACACCCTTTACAAAATTCAAATTTAAAAAAGGAAGTATATATATAAAAATATCACAAATGAAAGTCATGTAATCAATTATATTTGCCACAAAAAATTTTATTGCAAATAAAAGTAATGAAATCATTGAAATTTGCCAAATAAAATATTTTTTTCTGCAAGAAAGTAAAAATCCAAACATCCAAAAAAATCAACAAAAAAAATATTCATAAAAGAAAAGTTTAACGGGCCTGTCCTCTTTACTCTAGAAATAATAATAGCAATTGCAACGCAAAAATAGACGTCACTTAAAAAAGGTCATGCATTTCGAGAAAACTTATTTTCAAGTTTAAAAAATCGTTTTAACCTCTTTTTCCTGATTCGATATAAAAATTTTGGTTATATTAAAGAAACATTTGTTTGATTAGAAGAAAGTTTGTTTGATTCAAATAAAATTTTTTTGATTCAAATAATATTTGTTTGAATCAAACAAATGTTTTTTGACCCCATAGAAATGAAATTATATTTTTTATCTAAACAAACTTTGTTTGAATGCAAAAAAGTTTTTTCTGGGTGTAAGTCTGACAAACGTTTTTTAATAAATTTTTTGTTATTGAATTTTTTTGGATGCTTGGACTTTTACTTTCTTATACAAACAATTTTATTTTATTTGGCAAGTTTTTCAGTGATTTCATACTTTTATTTGCGATAAATTCAATCAAGGTTCAATCTTTGAAACACCCTTTACAAAATTAAAATTATAAAGGGGTATAGAAACATCACAAATGAAAGTCATGAAATCAATGTCATTTTCCAAAATAAAATAATATTTTATCGCTAATAGTAATGAATAAAATAAATTGTTTGTGCAAAAGAAGTACAAATCCAAACATCCAAAAAAATACATAAAGAAAATTTTGGCGGGCATGTCCTTTTTACTCTAGAAAATCATAATAGCAATTGCAATACAAAAATAGACGTCACTTAAAAAAGGACATAGGTCCGTCAAACTTTTCCTCATGAACTTTTTGGTAAATTTTTTTGAATAATTGGATTTTTACTTTCTTGCACAAATAATTTTATTTTATTTGGCAAATTTCAGTGATTTCATTACATTTAGCGATAAAAACTTATTTAACTTTTTTTTGAAAAATGTGATTGATTTCATGATTTTCATTTGTGATGTTTTTATACTCCCTTTTTTAATTTTGTAAAGGGTGTTTCACTTTAATTGACGGCATATTTTTTGCTCCCGCTTTTTTGGGAGTTTATTTTTATGCATAATTTTTTTGCATGGTAACTATCGATATCGATAATAATTATATAATTCATTATACATAAATTATGCTCTCTAAATCCGAATTTGTCAAATTTTTTACGAATTTCTCAGTGACGTAATTCTAGCTATGGCAGTTAGTAAAATTTCAATAAAAATCAGTGGAAAATCATTGAAATTTCAATAAATTTCTACTGTCAATTAGTAAAATTTCATTGAAAAACAGTGGAGAGTCATTGAAATTTCAGTTTACCAGTAGAAATTTACTGAAATTTCAATGATTTTCCACTGATTTTCAATGAAATTTGACTAATTGCCATAGTTAGAATTGAGACACTGAGAAATTAGTAAAATTTGACTAATTCAGATTTAGAGAGTGCATAATTTTCTCACTAAACATTGATAACTAAAAAGACATGAATATTTCTAAACTAAAATTGTTAAAAGCCTTTTATTAGAATTCGATGTGTTTAAATTTAGTATAAATCTATTACATTTAAAGTTTTAATTGGAAAGAAAACTAAACTCGATAAGTAGAATGTTTATGACTAATTTGTTGTTATAAATCATGAGAAATTTTCCTCTGGGGCTATAATCTGGGCGTTCTTAATTAAGCCCAAGTGGATAAATATTTGTTATTAAATAAGAGTGAATGCTTGCTCCAGTATAAAGAAAAGAATCAAGAGAAAAAGTCAGATAGTCTAACGTAATAGTCTCTTGAGAGCAAATCTAAATTGAAATCGTATTTTGCTGGATTTAAATAGTGAAACGTACGAGTCACATCTGGCAGATTATTTGTATAGGGAGCAAAATCAGGGATTGGAGATCTTTTGATGGCACTGTCCTTTGTATGAATCAGATGGCTCCAATTAACACCGTGAAGCACTCTCCTAACAAGGCTTAAAGAATATGATGAATTATAGTAGAATAAAAAAAGGGTGGATAATGAAGAAAATCGGAAGATTGATAATGACGGATATCCTTTTATCCTAGCCTCAATTATTACATATAAGACGAAATAATCTATTTAGTTTCTACGAAAAAACTTATACTCTTAGTGGTTGCAATTAGGCACTCATCGAATGCGTTCGAGAAGTTTATTCCTGGATTGTGAAAATAATTCCCATCAATCTTCATTAGGGGAAGAGAAATGTTTTTTTTTCTATTCTATAAGAGATTTCTGAGAAAAAAAAGTTTTTAGATATGTATCGTTTTAATCGATTTGCTCAAGAAGGAAAGGTATGTTTAGGGTGAAGTCTGAAAAAATTGAGTTGTTCTGGGAAATAGGGAAGAAGTAGTTCCCCATAATTTCATATTAGTTACAGTAATCAGAAAGAAAGCTTCTATATCAAGCCAGTTGAGGATCAACATTTCAAGATAATTTAGACAGAGGTGGAAAAAATTATGCATAATTTATAGATAATGAATTATCGATAGTCACTATATTTAAGAAACTACGCATACAGTATATTGGAAGGTATCACAATGTTGCAAACAGTGGGGAACTTGTTGTAAATGCATTTTTTCATAGTGATAAATTATGCATAATTTTTCCATCTGGGGAAAACAAAAGGGCTTTCCGAACATCATTATGTTTCCATTTGAGTTCCACCCTCATTCCCACTTGGATTATCCCTGAATAATAATTATCCCTCACTTCGCTGAATTTTTAATTCTTCTCGCAACTTTCCCCTTCAAAAGAAAATAACAAATAAGCCTACCTAGTTTAACGTAGCATTGCTCAAAGAACTGTCTCCCAAGAAGAACGCTAAGTAGTCCCAGGACTCCTTGAGGAAACTCTGTGAGTAAAAACAGAAGCAGAATTGCCAACAGCATCTTTGTGGTTCTATCAGTCTGTTTTTCCTTATCCATCATTCTCGTGGATTTTTTCTTTTTCTTTTTCCCACTACAAAATTCCGCAGACACCTCCTCACTCTTCACCATCGTCGCCTCCGCCAGTTTCTTCCTTCTTTTCTTTGCCTCCACCAGAGCCAGGATCAACCTGAGACTCAGAATAGTCAAAGCCAAACATGGTATCAACTTAATAACCACACTATACATCCAGAAGTTCAACACCTGCGCTTCATCGCTAAGGGACACATAAAAAACCGTCCCATTGGTAATACCATCTGGAAGGGAAGTCATATTGTCGAAAAGAGAAATATTCACAATATTTCCATCAGCATCAAACGATTGTGATTTCTTATCAATATTCGTGGTCACGTAAAGGGGCACACAGATCATGGGACAGAACAGATAGGCACTCACAATAGCAATAACGCTTCTTCGGAAGCTGCACCACTCACGATTTTTTTGAGGATGCGCCACAGCGATGTAGCGCCAAACCGCCAAGGTCACGGTCAACCAAATCGAAATTGTGTGGAAGACTTGGGCAAAGAGGGCATGAAAGAGGACGAAAACGGTCCATCCAAAGGTAAAAAAGTCTCTTGCTGGTCGAAGATAAAGATAAGAATGCAAAGCATAGGGAATGTACTCTAACATCACCAACAAATCGGCAACAGCTAAACCGGTAAGGATTGCATTTGTTGGAGAACACATCTCCTTCCGGGTTAAAACTGCGATGTTCAGCCCATTTGCAATTGATCCGAAGACACAAACGAAGAAACTGGCCCATCCATGGACAGCTATGTACTTCGTATGAAATGTGTCCAACCAACCCACACATTGTGACTCGATAGTTGAGTTCATCTTCAGGGAGTTGGTACCAAAATTAGCACCCCAATTTCAGTAGAGAGATGTCATTTTATGGTCTTGTTTCTTTATGGTGGTCCCATCCTTGAAAGTGAAAGAGAGTAGGGAACAACTGCTGTATCATCTGTGCTGTCTTGTATGTTTTATACCTTCTGTGTCTCATTTATTTACAGAAATCAGGTTTTTAAGGATGTTTCCAAATTTTTGGAAGAGGTATTCGTTTGTTGATGAAGATAACATTCCTTGGTAGTTTGTATTGTTAGTCAATTGCTTGTTGTTGCTGCTGAGATTTGATCCGGCTGTTCTGAGCTTTTCTATTTTTGGGAAAGGTACCAAGATCGGATTGGAAAGAATGTATTCTTCAGAAAAAGTTTCAAGGATTCTTCTTGGAGAAGAATTGCATTCTAATAATCTTCTATTTAGCTGCAGAACAATTTTCGCTTGGAGGGAAAGTTTTCCTTTTGGAAGGAGCCCTATCCATTGACCCCTTATCATCGGATCTTTATAGATGATTGATATCAAGGATATCTTGGTTGCATCTGCTACATTCTTAAACCGATAGTAAACCCTAGTGTCTTTTATTTCATTGTATCTCACATCAGCATTATATCTTCTGTCACTATTTTATTTTACATTTTACCAGTTTCTTTCCTCTCACTATTGTATTTTACATTTTACCAGTTTCTTTCCTTTCACTATTGTATTTTACGTTTTACCAGTTTCTTTCCTTTCACTATTGTATTTTAAATTTTACCAGTTTCTTTCCTTTTAAAGATAACTCTCTCCCATAAAAAATTATCTTCCACTTTCATTTAAAGTTCACTTTTAATCCAAATTTGATCGCTTTACCCTAAAACAACCGAATTTTTTCGTACGGATGAATGTACACTGTTTGGATGAAAAACGGAACAAATTGTAATTAAATGAAATTATATGGTCCGAGGTATTTGGAACGATACCAGATTATCGCGGACGCGCGTGCGAGAGTCGAATGAGAAGTAAAAGAGCGTCGCGACGCTCTGGAAGCATGACTCGTGCTTAGAGTCTAGGCGCGCCTGCGTTGTTCAGGTTGTGTCACTCATCCACCCTTGCTTGTCTCTTTCTATCTCGCCTACACATTACACATATACACTGTTTTCTTCTCAAGTTATCCCTCCTTATCACTTTCCATCGTTCTCAACTCGCACACTCACCTGCTTTTGTGGAATATGCATCAAGCTGGGAGTTTGAGGCTTGCTGATGGATACATTTTATGGTTTTAATCAGGCGAATGACTCGCATGAGGTTTCTCGTGGATTTTTAATATCTTGCCACGCGTCCCACCAACCCTGCAATTGAAATAACAACACGCAGGAAACTTTTTTACATAATGAAATACTTAAATAATCTACACAAAGCTAGAAAAGCAAATTCTATACAAATTTTTCATTTTTTCTGAAATCTGGGTAAAAATATGTATTTATACTGTTAGAAATGTTCGTAAATTTCCGGAACATTTAGGTGACGAAAGTAAAATTACCACATTTTAACTGAAATTTGCCAAACTGAAACTGAATTTTCATGAATTTGCCTTAAATTTCAGTTATGGTAACTGAATGTTCCTAAATTTATCTTAAATTTACCAAATTGTAATTGAAATTTATCAAACTGTAACTAAATTTTCAGTTACATGTAACTATATAAAGCTTCAGTTATCTGGACATAAAATTTTTTCTGTTACACTGTTAGAATTTTAAGTTACAAGTTTCAGATTTTTCAGTTATAGTGATGCATATTGAGCGGAAGATAACGATATGATAAGCAAATATCATGAAATCCTTTACAATGTTTAAAAACTCCCTGAAATCCTCTAGAGATCGGTGAAATCCTCTATCCAGTGAAATCTTTTGAAATACGTAAAAGAAATTTCAAATCTTTCAAAATCAATGGAAATCTTTCAAAATTCTTTAAAATCTGTTACAGTTGTAACATTCTAAAAATTAATTCTTAGAAATCGCTAAAA
>JBAGKK010010777.1:0-12074 GCA_037177015.1 Euceroptres primus
TAAAAAATATTTTTCACTCGTGTCAGAAATCAAACAGAAATAGTTCACACGGCCCTGACTTGTTTACGTTTAGAGTCCCTCGCTTTAATGCCAAGGCCATTGAAGCAACCCCCGAAGCCGGCATTAAATCGGGTTTTCAGTGTAATACAAAGTGCGATTTTAAATAGGTCACTTTAAAAGTGTCACTGTCTAATTTAGAATTAACTCTGTGTACAATTTAAATGGTAAAAGTGCTAATTTAAAGTAATACAACGTGCTATTTTGGGATTCCAAGGCACATCTGTTAATTTTAAATAGCACTTTCTGTCATTTACTTTTTACCATGTAAAAAACAAAAGTTAATAATTTTAACATAAAAAATCAGCCACAAAGCGGGCAGTATCCTAAGCGAATAATTTCGTCAGTTCGCTTCAGTTCGTTTTCAGTGTTTTGGTTAAGCGTTATATATATAATAATTAATAAATAATAGCTAAATAAAACTTTAAATTAAAGTAAACGTTAAATTAAACATATATTTAAAAAATATTTTTCACTCGTGACAAAAATCAAACAGAAATAGTTCAGACGGCCCTGACTTATTTACGTTTGAGAGACCATCGGTTTTCACGAAGGCCATTCAGGCCATCCCCGAAACCCTTGGTAAACCTGGGCTCCAGTGTATCTATTGAATCACAAATGTATTCTTTCGACTTTAAACAATATCTTATTTACTTAGACCAAGAATTCATTAGCGCCAGTAAAAATGGAACGAAATGAGTGCATTTTATTTGAATCCAGTAATTTTTTCCAGTATCTGAGAGAAAAAGGCTTTGCCCCCCCCCCCCCTTGTGTTGTCCCGTTTAGTTTAAAAAATAATGCAATAACTAAGTATCCGATTTGACTTTAGCGTTGTACAGAAATTATAATAGAAAATGCTTTCTTATGATGATGGTCACAGGAGTTTTGTGACTGACATTTAATGGCAACGCAAATTTCGTACTTCGTACGAAGAAGTGAGAGTAGTGTCGCTCAGGGGGTTTGAAGGGTGACATTTTGCGAAATCACGCTACTCTTGTATCCTCGATTGCTTGTGCGTTGGCAGTGCGTAAAGGTCGGTTTTTCACTGCAACACGCGCCAAACTTTTCAGTCTCGATACATTGTAAAGCATCACGAACATGTTCTGCTCACACGTGTGTTCACACAAGCATACATATGGTTAGGAATCGGTGGGGGCGCCAGTTGCCTAGCGACCACCCCTAGGACTCTGCAGTCCCCTATTACTCCTCACCCTCCTTGAATATGTTCACCCCCGTGTGCACTGATGATATAGCATGGGGGTGGAGTTGAGTCGTTTCTTTGTTTGGAAGACCCCAAAAACACAAAGCTTTTTCGGTACCGGCCTCCACCGATGAATTTCCGCCTAACGGAATTAGACCCCCCCCCCCTATTTCTCCCTCCCCCACCCACTTTATCGCCCCGATAACGCGGATAGTGCAAAGTGCCAGGCTATAATGACGATTTAATTGCAGTAACCCGACACCCCTCACCGGGTCAGTCAGACGCGAATCTGTACCCTGAACTGGCGGGTATTATTTATACATTCGGCCACTTGTATAAGCACCCGAAACGAGTTTCAGGACTAACCTGCTTTAGATGCGACCTCGAATCGGGTCAAAAGCGTGTGCAGGATGTGAAACTCGGGAACCGAGTGCCTAACTCTGCTTTAGCATTCGATTGGGAAATATATTGGATGGAGGGATCTTTAAACGTGAAAAAAAAAAAAATTTTATTGTTTCAGAGTTAGGAGTTGGTTTTATATTTCTTCAATTTTTGGTCGTCCTCTAAAGTATGCTAGTTTTTAAAATTTTCCCCTATTTTTATCTTTTTCCAGTCGAATATACCATTTTCTAGCTTCTTCCATCAGAAACTTTTTTTAGAATATTCCAGAATTTTATGGAAGCTTCTGTGAATCATATCTGTTCCAAAAACTTCTCGAATGTATCGGAATATTTCCGACTTTTCCTAAATCCTCCTCCTAAATCTGATTGGACAGACAGTCGAGAAAAAAGTTAGGGAAAGCGCCTACTTCTTTAGGTTTTTAATTTTAAACAGTTTTTAAATCAATTTTTTTAGTCAAAATATAGAAAATTTTATTTACTATGAAATAAACCACCTAAAGTTTCAATTGAATAAAAATTACAGATTTTTTCACTCAGAATCTTTAGACATTTAGCTGTTTTTTTCACCAAAATCTGTCTATATATTCCGAATGAAAAAAATTTGTGTAATTTTGATCCGAGTGAAATTTTTGATGGATGATTTAATCGGAAATAAAATTTTCCGCATTTTGACTTTTAAAAAAATGGATAAAAAAACTGTAAACAGTTTTTATCCATTTTTTAAATTCGAAATGCAGAAAATTTTATTTCCAATTAAATCAGCCATCAAAAATTTCAATCGGATAAAAATTACACATATTTTTGATGGCTAAAAAATGAATAAAAAACTGTGAACAGTTTTTTTATCCATTTTTTAAAGTCGAAATGCGGAAAATTTTATTTTCAATTAAATCAACCATCAAAAATTTTTACTAACTTTTTTCTGACTATCGAATTCCTCCTTAAAATCCTCTACACGGAATGAAATTTTGTTACAGAATACGTTAAACCTGATATTACCATTTAGTATAATCTTTTACGATTTAGGGAAATCGGGTCTTTATTTCGGAATAAAACGTTTTGATATTTGCTAAAACTATACTAAAAATTGAATCATACGAAAAGAATGTGACGTTTTGCAATAAATAAAAAGAAATGGCATAGAATTCGGAAGCTGTCGTCCAATTCCATCAAAGATCACAGTAGCTAATAAATGATAGTTAGCGGGAGATACACGCTATTATAATACATATGTGACGCGATCCGAGAAAAGGGACCTACTAGGCAAAAAACCGATTTTCAGATTATGATGGATTCTATAAGTTCTTTAACTGATCTTTTCAGGGGTGCAATCAGAAATTTTGTATCTGCATTATTTCACAAGAGATAAATTATTGAAAAAACTTTTTTGAACGTGAGCGGAAGCGGCAGAAGATTTCTTCAACGCTCGCCCTGTAAAATTTCATTTTTGCCTAGTAGGTCCCTTTTTCTCGGATCGCGTCACATATAAATGCAGTAAATAATACACACGCTCGCTAAATATACCTATATACATTGTACGTAAGCATAAACATAAACCTAAATTAACGCATCGTACGCAAGAGTAACGCTGAAAATAAGGATTTGAAACTTCCTTATATACTAACTAGTGAAATGCTTCACCGCTATTGGAATTGCCTTATTTTGTTTAATAACTCGAAACGGAATGATTCTATTTTTGTGGGGAAAAGTGTACAATAAACCATTTTACCAAGGCCATTTATAATTCTTTTCATACTAAAAGTTCTACAAGAATTTGTAAAATTTCAAAATGAATTTTATTAGAAGGAGAAGGAATGCGCATTAGATAGAGGTGAAAAGAAGTAAAAAGCCTTCGCTGATTGGCTGACGGCGGATCACTCGGCTACGTGGTACGGTCGTCTCTTCGGCTAACTTTAGGAGCATCCGGAGCTATTCGGATTTTTTCATATAGTGATTTACAATTTTCACAACTGAAGCTTACGATTTCTGTTACCGTCTATCATAGAAAATAAGACTAACTACTAATTTCTGTACATAGTTACTTTTATATTATTTCATAATATCAATAACAATTTTTTTGACACAGTGTGCGTAAAATGCGTTTTTACACACTCATATTAGTGCATAAAACTGCTTATTACACACCCACTAATATGGGTGTGTTAAAAACGCATTTTACGCACACTGTGTCAAGAAATATCGTATGCAACTCGTGCGTACGGTGTTTTACGCACCATCTTGCATAATATACTATTATTATTGTGCCTTTGATATATAAAATATCAATCTTTCTTATTGTACATATTTACCAATTCTTGTTCCCTCAAGATATTAAGTTTTCATATTTTCAGTGCCAACTTTCGTAAATGCGCTAACAATAATTTATATATTTACTCAATTTTCCTAAATCGTAAAAGATTATACTAAATTCTAATATCAGTTAACGAATTTTGTAAAAAAATTTCTTTGCGTGTATACAATCTTAATAGAATACTCCAGAATTTTCTGGATTTTTTTAGAATATTTTAGAATCTTCGGATCTTTTGAATTAAACAATCATTATTTGACTGTATATCAAACATAGAATTGCTTTGATTCAAATAAAATTTGTTTTATTCGAGCAAGTTGATCATTGAATCATAGAAATTTTATTTGAATTGAACAAATGTTTGTTTGAATTAACCAAAATTTGTTTGATCGTACATCAAACATACGTTTGTTTGAATCAAACAAACATTTTTCATAGTGTAGAATATTTTATACTCTTTCAGAAGCTTCTAGTCTCCTCGAGACATTTCTCAAATCTCCCAAAAATCCGTCAAACTCTTCCAAAGTCACCTAGATATTCCAGAATATACTATGTATAATCTTTCAGAGACTTCTTTTATAGTAATGTTATTAAATCCTCTAAAATGTATAGGACTTCCAAAATCTAGTAAACATCTCCGGAATTTTCTAAGAACTTCTGGAATGTTTCAAGACCTACATTTTCCTAGACTGCTTCAGAAATCCAGATACTTTCAGAGTCTTGCCTTCTAGAATCTTTAAAAATTCCCCAATATTTGTTAAACTTCCTCTTCCAAAAATGCATATTTTTCAGAGGGATTCATTTCATGTTATCCTATTTTCGATCCCAATGAGTTCAAGAAATAGAAAAAATTGGATCAGAATGGAAAAAAGCCTGTCACGTGTATCAAACTACAAAAGCGTAACTGTATGTTTTTTTTCTGAAGTATTAAACATCATTAATCACAATTCTCTTTACTTATCCTCTCTTGGACAACTTTCTGCAAGTGAAGCAAGTCTCTTTGTTCGGTACACGTGACTTTTCCGCAGCTTTCTTGTGCTCTGAAACCTGAAACCTTTCAAGGATCAAGGATCAAGGATTCCTTATGCGGTTTTCCCGCGACTTTCACTCGACTGCCAGGGAAAAAAGGAGCGATTCTCCGTTCTATAGCTAATCTCGAATCTCTGGAACATTTTGCTTCATGCCAATTTCGAGTAATTGTACACAGCTTACAATTAGTGCGAAAAACGAAAAACGCGGGAAATAATACATCAACATCAATTATCCTTTGTGAAACGTAAAATCTATTAAAGAGTCAAATTACTCCGTACTCGAACTTACATAAAAAAATTTATTTTCGAGGCGCCTTGACGTTCACACCGGACATATAAAAAAAATATAAGTAGCTCGCCTATGCGACCGAAAGACGTACAAAGTTCTGTCTCTCTCGTTCGCATAAGCGAACTACTTATATTTTTTTATATGTACGGTGTAAACGCTCAGGTATCTAGAAAATAATTTTTTTTTTTGTAAGTTCGGCTTCCGTGTAATTTGGCTCATAGACTACATTGAACATTACATTTCTTTGATATTATCCCAGAGAACCAATTTACCTTTAAAGGGTAAATAAATTTACTTTTCGTTTCCTCTGTTATAAAATTAAAATTAAAGTCGAGAATGACAATTCGGCAAGAACCATTTGAAGTTGGTTTCTAAATAATGATTAAAATAACCTAATTTAGAGGCGAACTACCAGTGGTCCTTACAGAATTACTCGCTGAATTCTTATTCTCATGTCTTCAATTGAATCTTGAATCTATTTAATATTATTAACTGCGTTGCTTAAATTAATAATTCATGTATCAGTTGCTTTTTTAAAAGGCTGTAAGACCAGAAAGCTGCATCGCTGGATTTAGACTCGGTTTCATCTTGCTGAGAATGCAATTCAGCCCGCATGCTCGGCGAATTGGATATGGACGAGGGGAGTTCAAGGCCCGTTTACATTCAAAACAGTCTCGAAAAGTCTGCAGTGTTAAAAACCTCTAAAACTCGCAGCAATATTCGCGAAAATTAACACTGTGTAATTTCAACTGTATAATCAAATCGCCTTTACCCTATTTCCAAGTGAATAACTGAAATGCGGTTGCGTTTATAATGAAATCGGAAGAAGGCAACTGCTGCTGCAACAAAATGACAAGAATTTCATTTGCATTCATTAGCTTTTCATTGTTCTGAGATTAAATCAAAATAATTTTCATCAAAACAAGTAGTTTATCATTGTCTTTTTTCAACATAGCCATTGAATTCAACTTTGAAAGAATGAAACATTGATTTTTATAAACAAACAAAGTAGAATTTTTAAAACACCTTTTCACATAAACATCGCTTAAAGATTGGAGTTGGAAAATTAGGCCCCGATCGATACAAAAATCGTTGTAGGAGTCATCAGCACTACGTGTAACGATAACGTGAACAGCCTGCATAATCGATAAAATGCGCTCTGTAACTTTATCTCCTCAACATCGAGGATCTTTTTGAATATGATCCTGGAATGTCACGAGTAGCGCAAATAGGCTCTCCTTGTGCTTTGCCTCTAGCTTGATATTCTCTTCTCTTTTTATCTCGTACCAGCATCCGCTCTCTTTCTCGATTCTTTCCTCTCATGCCGCCTCAGGGATTCCCATTTTGTTTATGTTGACATAAAATTCCATTTCAAGTATACATGATTATCTAGATTTCCAGAATATTCTAGGATCATCGAGAACCTTGAAAAATTTCTCCGAAATCTGGTTTAATTACTCTAAAATGTATAACTGAATACCCCACTATTTTCTAGACTTTTTTACACTTTTAGACTTTTTAGGATTCTTCAGAATCTTCTAGGTGCCTGCAGAGAATCTTGTGAACTTGTCAAATTTTTCTAAAATCGACCAGAATATGTTATATTTTTTCAGACTCATTACGAATCTTCTGAAATTCCCAAAAATCCTCTAGATACTTCCAAGATCTTCTCAACTTTTTCAGGACATTCAAGAATCGTTCATGATCTTGAATTCATTCTACGAGATTCCAGAATCTTGTAGAAATTTAGAATTTTTAGGATCATCCAGAATCTTCTGTATTAAGATGCTTCAGAGAATCTTCGAGAGAATCTTCTGGACTTTTCCAGACATCTAGACTATTTTATACTCATTAAAATACTTCAAGAATCTTTGAAAAGCCGCTAAAATTTTCCAAAGACTTTTTTAGACTTTTCCAGAATATTCTAGATTTTCCAAAATATTGTAGAATCTTTCAGAGACTTCCAGATTCTAGAGTCTAGATTCTACCAATCTACCAGAATTGAGACCAGAATCTTTTCAAATCTTCCACACTCCACAGCATTTTCTAGAAATCTACAACCTTCTGGATTAGATCTAGAACCTTTCAAAATATGCTAGAGTCTTTGTGACTGTTTTTTATTCTTTTGTAACATTTTAGATTGACTTTTTTCTTGACTAATACGATCAATAAACCACCCCTTTTGTATTATTTGGACCTTCTGTTTCTTCTCTTCATTCAGCACCCAAACTGATAATTAATAATTATTAATAGAACTGAAGGGTTGTGATACGCCGAGAGTTGAGCATCACTGACTTACAATCGAGTGATAGAGTCCGAAAGAGTTGAAGGGGAAGAGAGAGAAAGAAAGCCTGACGAGCGTGGGTTGATCAGCAAGAGAGGAAGATGCAAAAGGTTGTTTCAGTCTCTGGATAAGGCCCTTGGGCAAATTCCCCCTTCTCCTCTTGTCGCCTCTCTGCTTTTGATATTCCCCCTCTTATGGGCCTCACGAGGGCTTAGTACTACAAGGGCGAGGGTACAGGGACTAACGGCGTATTCTCTCCTCGTTTGAGCTCGTGCTGTGTCGGTTTTCTTCGTAACGAAGTCAGGGACTGATGTCATCTTTTCTGGGCCCTACAATTTGATAAAATTCCTTTTTGGCACCGTAACATTTAGCAGAAAATAGATTTTTATCCTCTCAGGTCTCGTTTTGTTGTAGAGACTATCAATTCTGGCAGTGTTCATGGTTTTATTTGTTATATGAGGTTTTTTCTTCTTTATCTTTTGGGGTTATTTATTTCGTATCAGAAAGTTTCACCACGCTGTTAAGAGATACCATCCAAAAGGAAATGGTGCAGTTATAGGACGCCTCATTAATATCATTGTTTCAGGTGGGAATACAGCGGAAAATTACTCTCCTAAATGTTACTTCGCGTGACTAAACTCCAGAAAGTTAGTATGCACATGTAGGCTCTGTTTATGAATGTCAGTTATGTATTTCTATCAACGGTATTTATGCATTTACAAAATTCTTATTGTTTTTTGTACAGTAGACTAGACTTCTAAAAATGCGTTATAAATAACCATAAAATTAAATGTGAAATTCTTTCATGGTTGGATATTGACCAGAAATCAGTGTTTGCTGAAAGTACATTAAATACGAAGAGTGAATATCTGCTTCAGTACGACCCTGTCACGTGTCCCTGTTCCGAAATCTATTCCTACAGTCCTATTCCAATATCGTTTTACGTAACCTAGTCTGAATCCTAGAACCTGAAGCCCTAGACTTGACAAAAACATTCTCAAAATACTTATTTGTCTCGTGAATTCTTACAGGGTACATTTGTTTGAAAGAATTTGAAAAACTAATCAAGATAAGTAACAACTTTGAGGAAGTTTAGTTATACTCCTAACTCCTTAATTCACAAATATTTTCTCCTTTGGACATTCTGATAACTTTTCTTTATCTTGAAAACAGTTGAAATATATCTTTATGACACAACTAGCTTGAGGTCTAATCTCTATTTTTTGTGCATAAACTGTGAATACGATTGATTAAAAGTTATCTTTTGTTTATAGTGGGGGGGCACCCTTTTTAATCCTCCGGTGGTTCTTTTGCCTAAGCTTCGAAGAGAGAATTTTGATAAGAGCCAAAGATAAAGTCCACAGGCGGGCAACGAGTCGTGGCAAGCATACCTACACCTAGCCTGCCCTAACAAACGGTCGTCTGTTGACTCAAGTGGACTGTTAGCGAGGCATCACTAACTCGAAATGCCAACGTGAAACGAACTCCTCGCTACATTCGTTTTTTCTTTATTCCACCGTTGCCGAGTGAAGTAGTTTTCTGAATTTAGCCAATCACATTTCATTGCATTCGTTTCAACTCTGACAAATTGAGGTTTCATTCAGTTTTCATGAAAAAGCTCTACCAAACCAAAAAAATTCATTTTATGACTTCGGATTTCAATGAAAGTCCTTTTTGGTGAATATTTTCGTATTTGTTAATTGAAATAAATTAACTTGGTAAAGTGGAGTCGAAAAGTCCTTTACCATTTTTTCATTAGACCTACTGTTTTTGAATCAGAGCACTTTAAAGTTAAGCGGCAACTCCGGCGATTGGAGCGCACCGTTTCTTCATTCGCACTTGTGGAATCGCCGTTTAACTTTAAAGCATTCTAGCTCGAAAACCGTAAGTCTAACGACAAAAATGATAAGAACTTTTCGACTTCATTTTTGATGCTTCAGAATATATGTGATACGGAGATTCGGGGATGCCCTGAAAATTTGAGGAAACCAGAAACTATAGAGAAACCAGAGAAGTATAGGATGCGATCAAGGCAAGTGGCGTATTGCGAAATTCGTAACTGAAGCCACCAAGGGTTGGAAGTTCAGAATTGCGAAATCCCCCGGACGTTCAATTAGTGCTGCGAGTAACATTATATCCACGGGGATAGAGGGTCCTGCCTAAATACTTATACAGAGTCCGAGGGTGCCTGATGCTACAACGTTTCTATGCAATACGCGCCCACATTTACACCAGCCTCAGGAGAGAGTGAAAAAGAGAAAGAGTGAGAGAGAATTTCCAGAGAATAGGACAGTGTGGGGTTCCCTAAAGCTTATCATGGTCCCGTTGCCAGGATATGCACGACCCTTGGAATATTCTCTCGTCTTGATATGTCCCTTCGAACCATTTTTATTATATTCCCTCAAAAATTCTCTGATCTGAACTTAATAATTCTTGACCAATTTTCCCGATGAAAGAAAACACTTTGAAGGGTGTTATTTTTAATGAATTTTTCACTAAGATAAACGGATATTGAAAAGTAGATATGTATTGAAATTTTGGATATTACCCTATAACATTTAGATTTTACTACATAATATGTATCTAATATGTTGTCTTTAATCTGCAATATATTATTGGGCAATATCAGATTATATTAGATCAAATAGGGGAAAGTTCCCTAAGACGGGCTACCTCCTAAGATGGGCCACCCTTAATATTTTTTTATAAAAACATTATATTCATCACTTACGTATGAAGATACATGCTCAGCAGAATTCTAGTTATTTTAAAAGTGTTTTTTTTTTAAATTGGAAGTAAATGGACGAAAACAGAAAGGAAAAATTATTTTTATACATTAAAGAACGAAATTTTACCTGTTTTAGAAGTTGTTATTTAACCCTTTGATGCACATCGTATTATATATGATACACCTTGATTTTTGCAGTTTTTTATGTATAACTAAGTTATTTTTGGTACTATCAGATTGAAAAAATATTTTTTTACTTTCTCAGAAAATTTACGATGTCATATACTGTTTTTCAGATAAAAAATCATTATTAGTTTGCGAAGAAAAATTTGAAAATGTCGAAAATTTTCGATTTTCTGGTATTAATTTTTTTTTTGTTTCTTTAGATCCTAAAGTAGACATTAGACGCAGGAAAAATTGTTTTCTCACATAAAAAAAATGTATGCCTGAAAGGGTTAATAACTTCTAATGATTTGAACGAATAAGTTTTTTTTTATAGATAATTTTGTAAACTTTGCAATTGTTACTTACGTTTTATTAATTTTTATGATGTTTAATAAAAATATTTAAAAAGTCTTTTCGAAGACGGGCCCGGATTAGGCTAGAAAACTGCTGACAGAAGCGCAATCTGCTTTATCTATGAATTACCGACGGTACACCGAAAATACATCAGATATTTAACTTTTCCGCCATAATTAATACCTTTCTTAACCTCTTTATTGCTTTTTGATCATGAACAAAGAAATTTTTAAAAATATGTTGTTTATTCACTTTATATCAGTAAATTATTGATTTACTATGAATAACATTTGTTATTTTACAACGTTTTATAAATATTAAGTTCGTGATCTTTGTTCATACTTATTTTCTGTTTGAGCTTACTTAACGCTTATTTTGCGTTTTATAATAAATTTGCCATGAATAATATGTCATAAATGTACAGAATATGTTTAAACTGAACGCTACGAATAAAATTTATCAATATCTAAGTGTTTAATAACATAGCTTTTTTGATTTTTAAAAGGAGCCCGTCTTAGAATACCGGGTTGCCTAAGACGGGGAAAAAACATATTTTTTTCAACATCGAAATTTATTGCCTTTTAAACATTTTTTGAACTTTTAAGCAGACGAACTTCGTAAAGCAAACATGAAACTATGATGTCAGTAACCACCTTTGCTCTGAAGTTCCTTAAAATAAAAAATTTTCGGAAAATATGAAAGGAGGCGGCCCGTCTTAGGCAACTTTCCCCTATACGGGGTGTCCACGCTGGGGCTTACCGAAAAGTATGCAACCCGTCTTACACGCAAATGCTATGCTTACGGCCGTGTATTCCGTGTTGCATACTTTTCGGTAAGCCCCAGCGTGGACAGCCTGTATAACCCATTAATATCTAAATATTGTGGTTTAATATATATTTTTCTTAGTGCTGGAATGTCGCGTGAAGCCATTGAAATCAGTTGATTGATTGCAGTCAATTGAAGCCACTTAAAGTCATCTGAAGTCGTGAGAAGTCAGTTGGACAGTAAAATGTGTTTAATTAATTGAAGATTGAAAACACTTAAAGAAATGAAGGGTCGTCGGGCAAAAGGGCGTAAGTGCCAAATTTCGGAAATTCGTTTTATTGTCTTAAATTAATTGTTTTGATCTAACTCATATCCTTGTAGAAGATTATGGTCCAGTTCGATTTAGAAGTGGGCCACACGCAAAAAAAGGTTTGGTTGCCGTAACCAGAAGTTGGGTTCTCCCAACCGAACTGTCAGGTTGCCTATGGACT
>JBAGKK010010788.1:0-12074 GCA_037177015.1 Euceroptres primus
TATATAGTTTAGTTCACAGCTGCGATATCGGTTATACAATGTTTATTTTGAATGTGCTTCATGTAAAACTGAAATTTGTTGGGCAAGTAAATAAATATTTATTGATAAACCAGCAGTGCGATCATAAAGTGCATATTTAACAGTACTTTTCAAAATTTTTTCATTAAAAAATATTAAAAATTAAATGAAATGTGTCTGTTTTTCGGAAACGTCTTTTCCTGACATGCCGTGCGGTGTCGGTGACCACGATTACTCCAAAACAACTCACCTGAAATCAAAATCCACAGAGATTATGTTAGTATATTTTGTTGTGAAGGGCCTGAACGAAGGATTTTCTATTTTCTTAACAATTTTTAATTTCATTGCAAAAAAATCAATGTTCGAAAACCCCGAAAAATGAACCTTTTTGTTAAAATTATTTTAATTTTCTTATAAATAACAATTTTAACAAATCTTACGTGCATGCCCTTTACAATGAAATATACTAACATAATCTCTTTGAATTTTGATTTCAGATGAGTTATTTTGGAGTAATCGTGGTCATCGCAAAGCATTTCATTTTTAATGAAAAAATTTTGTCAAGTACTTTAAAATATTTGCTTTATGATCCCATTGTTGGTTTTTCAATAAATATTTATTTACCTGCCCAAAAAAATTTATGAAAATCATGTCATTTTTTTCAAAAATAAGTGGACATTTCAAAGTAACAGTGCTGAAATGCTATTCGATGATATTAAGTAAATGTCGATCAATTCACACTGTGAGTGCTGTGAAACATGATTATACGGATTGTGGTCCCAAATCCTCGTCTGGATAAAAGTACAATGGTCCAGAAAAAGATTGATGCTTAAAGGAATGTTTTATCTTCAATTTGGTACGTAATAATTTTCTTTTTCCGGTTAAATGTTTAATTATTATAAACTCAAAACTTTTTTTATTCAGATCGAGTCACTCTCTCTGAATATAATTTTGTATTTTATTTGAAATACATTCGCTAAATTGCAGTTTTCCGGCAACATAGTTTAAACCACTTTACATCAAAATAGGGGAGAGTGACTCCATCTAAATAAAAAAAATTTTGACTTTATAATAATGAAAAATTTTACAGAAAAAGAAAAGTATTGCGTACCAACTTGAAGGTAAAACATTTCTTTAAATAATACTAATAACGTAACAAAGATTATTTCAGATATTTATCCGTAATTAATCTTTTTCTAAACCATTGCACTTTTATTCAGATGAGGGTTTTGAAGACCACGATTCGGATAATTGTGTTTTACAGCACTCACAGTGTTAATTGATCGATATTTTCCCTGATCTCGTCGAACTGCATTTCAGCACTGTTACTTTTAAACGTTTGTGGCTTGATAAAAGTAATATTTTTAATAATATTGTGAAAAATACACCAGCTCTAATCTCTGTTGTATTTACTATTAGACGATTTGCTATTATTTTTTGGTTGGCAGCATTTGATAAATCGAAAATGCTGATAAAATAAAACAAAAAAATTACTTCAACTCAAAAATCTAACCTTTCACGAATTATCCAGATCGGGAAGAATGACATTTTCAATAAAAAGATATTAATTACGTTACTTTTTACAATTAAAAGACTGTTTTTGTGGAAAGTTTTAAAGCCAAGTGTTCCGCGAATACAAGGAACAAAAGAAATAGTTGTAAAAAAATCCTACGGTATTAAAAATGACGAAATTATCAGAAGTAAAAATCGAAAACACATTTTTCAATTTTTTAATTTAGTAACAGCAAGAAAGTGGTAAACCGTATTATGACACAATTCATTTTTGATAAGTTTACTTATAAAAATTACTCCAGTTCATTTAATTCAAATATATAGTCATTTTTACGTATTATTCAGGTCGGGAACCTATCCAGTTCGGGTCGCTCTCCTCTACTTGTATTTGGAGTAATGTATTTGAAGTATTTTGCGCCCAGCTGTGTGCAAAATCAACATTGATCCACATTTGGTTCCTTTATCCTAAAGGAAACATGAACCCGAGAACAGGAACAGCATTTGGTTATCGCTCAGTTTAATTGCACACTTTAATCGTGCTTCAGGAGAGCGTGCGCTATTTCTATAGATTCACATGGGCTTTCCTAGGATCCATCACTAAGAACGATTCGCTATTGTAAAAGTCCCGGCAGCTAGTATCGAATATCTGCCAGGACGCTTAACACCCAAGTCAACCTTAACTTTCATGCAGCAGATAGGCTTTCATCAAAGAGAAAAAGAGAGAGCTTAATACCCCACCACGAGCAACACTGAATTCAACCCTTGGGAAAAAATGCAGGCTAAAATGTGCATGCGAGGAATTGGGGAGAATGTCAAAGTAGAAATATTCTTTTTTGAAATAAAAAAAAAATCACTCTCAGTCTCTCACAGATAAAACGATGATATAGATATGATGAGCACGCGATATGTAAAAGTTCGCTTACTGCGATTTTCAAGGAGTGGAAAGAAAGAATCTCGAAAACAAAAAATTCTTTCTTTGTTTTCTGCAACGTTGAAATATTTGCGTCAAAGTAAAAAGTTTCTTTGAAATTTTTGTCTATTTTTTATGAATAATTTAGTACCAATATAAAAAACTAATTCAATTGCGAATTAGTTTAAACCTCGATGCTATAACTCACAGAATTTAAATCTGGATCTTCAGTTAATTGATACACAATTTAATATAAAAAGCAGATTTTTAGCAAAATATTTATTTTACTTTATTATTTAAGAGCGAAACCAAAATGAAATCTAGAAGAGTGAGGAAATTCAGATTCTCTCAAGACATGCGTGGAGGTATCGGCAAATATTCTGCATGTTCAATCCGTATTTTTAAAACGACTTATATGTATTACTATAGATTTATTCGAGCATGCTGCATGGATATTTGGTTACGGTAACCCATCCCATTGCCTTTTCTTGCAAACATAAAGCCTTTGATCCCATCACTCTTTCGACGGAAATTTCTGTATATTCCTTTTTCAATCCCTTTTCCTGATGCTTTTCACCCTTTCTACGTCAACTTAGTAATATAGAGCCGCTGTCAACCATATTCTGCTTATTTAAAACGATCCAGTTGACATTTATTTGCGAACAATCACTTCAACATTTGATTATACTTTCTTATATTTTCCAATTGCTTCATCTTGTTCCATTATTACTTTTTATAAAAAAAAGTTCATTTTTGAAGAAGGTTTCAGTTTAATGAAGTTAAAAAAGTTTTTTTGTGAATAAAGTTTCAGTTTAATAAAGATCAAAAAATGTTTAATTAAAGATTAAAGAATTTTTTAATAATCTTTGACAAAGCGTCACTGATAGACGTTCGCTTTATTGAAAATTTCTTATTCTATTCTCTGGGAATTTAATAATAAACATTGACTTTTGTCTTCTCAGAACACTGATCAAAGTATCTCTAACTTCATTATAGCTCAAAATGAACATATAAAAAATTGCGAAAAATTAATTATATAAACGACTGTGACAAAAATGACATAATTCTAGGATCAAAGGAATATGCGACGTGAAATTGAATGCTTCATGTGTATCTCAACGAGCTTTTCTATGGAAAAATTCACAATTAAATTCTTCATACGAGAAATACGTAAAAATATAAAATCTAAAAATAATTCTAGTTTTAATTAGAAAAAAGTATATTTATTTTCACTTCTTATTAACACACTATTCGTTGAAATATATGCAACATTTGGAAGCTATTTTAAAACGAAACATCTGCCTCTCATGAAAGCTTGGTTAAATAACTGCAATGCATGAAATAATTACGCCTAATAACTGTACTTCAAAATTTGAATATTATAGCTCTTTCGATAAATTTTAAAAGCGGAATACAAAATACAATTGACTCGAGAATTACACCTCTACGGATTATACATGAGAAGCTTAATATAAGTAGACTTAATGTTGAAAAGCCCCTATTCAGATATTTTAGAATAAAATTCTAAATTTCAGAGCATGATGAGATTTACAAAATAAATATAAAATATTTAATAAATATTAAAATATTTAAAATATTTTATATTTATAAATAAATATAAATAAATAAATATTCAACATACAAATAAATTGTAAATATTAATTATATTATAATTATATTTTAATTATATTATTATTATATTATATTTTCAATATTTGTAAATATTGAAAATTATTTAACAAAAGCGAACGTTTAACAGTTTAACGCAAAATTGACTAATTATTAGTATGGAAAAATACGAATGTTGAATACAAACAACAAGACAAGAATCAAACTTAGAATAGAACATCCCTAAATAATTTTAGTGCTTTGAATAAATACGTCGAATTGAAAAGTATTCCAGGCATTTGAACACATGTAATTAATTCTCTAAATATGATCAATATTCAAAAAGTTTCTGATTCTTTATACATCAGTTTACAAAATTTAGATTCATAAGAGGATTTTAAAAAAAGTTAAATTCATTCATTATGTAAAAGCATTCTTGATAAGTGTCGTGCTATCTAAACTCATCTTTCATCTCATAACTCCTTCAATTTTCATCAAACGAGATAAAGAATTTATGCAGCAATTCCTTTCTGTGTCGCAAAACACGAAGTGGTTATCGATTTTCTAAAATATTGCTTATGAAGCCTCAAAGTTAGATTCTATCGAAATCACTTCTCCAGTAAAACTAACTGTTAATTCATAATGTATTAAAATATTTCCCATCTTTAATGCATTTTTGTGATGTATCGATTAGGACTTCACGTTGGATTTTTACTTCCGACAATTCTGGAAGGATCCACGACTGGCATTCAAAAAAAGAACAGGCGTGGAAACTCTGAGTGTGGGTTCGGAGTTTATCAAAAACATTTGGGTGCCAGACACATTCTTCGTCAACGAGAAGCAGTCATATTTTCACATCGCCACCACCAGTAACGAGTTCCTTCGCATTCAGCACACAGGCAGCATAACACGAAGTATACGGTGAGTAAACGCGTTATATTTGCATTCTAACTAAGAGATTTACATTTTATGGAAAGCCTTACAAGAGAGATTCATGACGCTGAAAAGTGCAATCGTAAATTTCAGCATGACCATTTGAAAGAGCATTAAAAACAATGAAAGCCACAAAAAAGTAGGACTGGAATGTGTAAAGGAAACTGTTTGAAGGAAGTGATAAAAACCTGTTTAAATCATACTTTGTGTGACATTTCAGTTCAAATAATAAATAACCATCAAACTTTGATCAATGAAAACTTTTTTTTAATATCTAGAAAACATTAAACATTGATAAATGCACAAGGTAAAAAAATTATGAAAGTCAAACCATTTTCTAAGTACGATTGTCATTCAAAATTTCACTCTCTGAATACAAGTGCATGCAAGCATGGAAAGAGCAATAACGAGAGGTTCTGTTAAACGTGGATAAGTCAACCCAGCTGATGAAATTCTGGTTTTTTAAAACCCCTGATTCGCATTCCCCCTTGTTGGTCATGATTTGATTCCACTTGAATGACTATCAGTCGTTCGTTACGAATCGTACCAACGTCATTCTGTCGTTTACCTAATGTTCTCTATTTTTCTCTGGCTCCGGTAGCGAGAGATAACCGAACCAATCAATCTCCCTAACTGCTATCGAACGACTGTCACGAAACTGCAGCAAATTGCGCAGGGGGTAAGGAAAACTGGGGGAAACCATTTTTGCTCGTCGAGGAAAAACTCGAATGGTCCCTAGGGAAGTTCTTTGATTAATTGTCGCTAATTAAGACGCATCACTCACATCAATTGTCAGACGATACACCAATCCGATTTCGGTCTAACAAAATAGAGAATGCCGGTTTTTAATAAATCCTCGACAATTAACCCAGTCATCATTTCTAATGTTTCAATCTGTCCTTTTTTTAATCAATTTTCAGGCTACGATTAAACTTACTACTCAGGTGAAAACATTCGAATTTTTCAAATAACGTCTACATCAATTATTTCCAAACATATACAAAATTGAGGTTTATATGAAGGGTGGCAAGGCAAGAGGTAAGGGACAAAATGGCAATTTTACAGGAGGGCGAAAAAACGTTGCGTAAAATCTTACTTCGTAATTAAAAAGAAAAACAAAAGTCCGCTCTGAAGTTGGTGTATTGCTGAATTGCTACCAAAAAAGTTTTATTGAAAAGAAACTTCCAGTTATGAGAAAATATGGTCGAAAGGTGACTATGTCGGGTTGACACTTTTTTTTACCCTGACCGAGTCGACTTGAGACAGTGATCAAAAATGAAATACTCAATTTTTAAAAAAAACTGATAACCCGTCCCAGAAACTGGTAATATATCCCCAAGATGTTGAGTTGCAGAACACAGGGGAAAAAGTTCGATCAAAAAAAGTTTTTCAGTTCCGAGAAAATCAATTTTGAATGAGACGGTGTCGCACGATTTTTCGTCTTTAGAAAAATAATAGAATTTACATTTTTTTGTGGTTGAAACATGAAGTAATTGAAATATATTTCCTTGCTCTATATAATAAAAAATAGTTTGATCACAAAAAGTTTCGATTAGTCATTGGCAATTTTAAATTAAAATTTGTTCTGCATTAAGAATGAGAAAGAGATTTGTTTGATTCGATAAGAAAATTGGACTTAAATCAATTTTGCTTAATTCAAACAGACTTTGTTTTAAAAAAACAAAAGAAATTTAGCTGTTGATCATTTTATCAAGTACGTTTAAATTTTTTAATTTCACTAATTTTTTGAAACTTTTTAATCTATTGATAGTCTTAAAATACATGTATTGTTTTTTGTGAGAAATTTTTTACGAATTCTTAACCTTTCTAAAAAACATACCAAACTTTTCAAACTAATGGAAACGCTCGTTATTTCAATAGATTTTTTTTTTATAAAAATTTTTTTGATAAAAACTTGTTATCTTTCATATATATTTTGTACTTAAAAAATTATACATATAATATTTGCAAAGAATATACTGTATTAAAGAATTGCCTGTCAAATAGTGAGTTTAATAAATAATAAGAAAATACTAAATTATACGTACCTGAAATTTTGAACGTTTAAATGACATTTTTTTTCTTGACTCAAATTTATCTTGAAATATTATTCCAACTGCAAACAAAAAGAAGCATCATTAATTTGAATTTAATGGTAATCAATACATTTTTTAATATCAAACCAATATTTTAGAACAATATCGAGTTTAAAATAAAACCAAATAAAAATTTCATTCATTTGAACGTTCATAACTTCAGACACATATGTAATTGAATTTAAGAAATTTGTCATATTAATTATTTTATGGTCATTAATTTATTCGGAAAGAGTTTTTAAAAAGAGTTAATAATATTTTAACAATAGTATAATATTTCTGCCAATAAATTTTTTCAAAGATTGATTTTTCGAAATGGAAAACATAGGTCAATTTTTTATTTGATGTCTGTTTTAAAATTAATTCTGTCAATTATGCCAACCTTTGACTTGTCAAAATAATTTTTATGAAATATGTATTTTAGGCAGTTTTCGTTGATTTTTAGGGGAAAATTCCGTGTGTTTCATGAATTTGAGAAATCAATTTTTCCTTAGTTTTGAAAAGTTGACTGTATTTTTCAGTTCCGTATAACATGCAAACATTTTTTATTGAAAGATTAAAAATTTAAAAGTGTAAACACCTTAAATCGTGATTCAGAGCATAAATTATAAAAAGAAGTTTTTAAATGTTCATAACATGAGAAAGTATTACTTTTCATTCATGTTTGAAAAAATTTTATTTAAAGAAATTTTATGCAATTATTTTTATTCCCATAGAATTAAATAGCAACAAAAATTGTGCAGGAAAAAAAATGTAAACCTCATTTCAACCACTCAAAGCAAGTAAAATATTTTCTTAATTTTGCCCTATTGTAATGTACTTATTGTATGGATATGTGGAAAAAGAAATTAGAATGTACGATTTTCAGATAAAGACTTGCATAAATAAAGATAAGGTAAAGATTAGATTTGCATTATAAAATAATGCAAATTTGCAAATAAAAAATCAGAGACTTTGTCTACTACCTATGTATTATATGTTAGTTATTGTATATAAAAATCGATTTTTTTCACCTGTGTAGCAAAGAAGTAATCTGTTTTATTCATAGACAAAAAATGTAACTATGGGAAAAAGATTGGTAGAAATAACTCAAAAAGAAGAATTGATTTTAGGTAGAAAATCTTGCTATTAGCTTCGACATCCATATCAGAGGATTTCAGGTTTATATGAAAATTGAGGATTTAAAAAAAACAGAGGTGTTCTTAATCAGCATATAAACCTTTCAAAATGGATGTGAGTAATATTTCTGCGAATAGAGATCCCTTCCAGCAAACCACTCTCATTCACCTATTCTGGTTCTTCCGCCACAACCTTTCATAGGCCACCAGAGTATTCTCGTATTAATGTTCAAACTCTATTCAGGAACCATGCATATCTAACTCGCACTTAGTTCCGGTACTTGTTAGTGCCTGGGTTGAGCTTTCAGTCAGATATGTTGGTATCCAGATGTAATGTGTGTCAAGTAGATCTCCGCAACACCATATCCTTTTCTAATAAATTCTAATTCGGTCTATCAAGAATATAAAGAAAAGCATCTAAGCTTGCTAAGGGATCAGTCTGGGTTTATCGTACATATTTTCAAGAATTGTTTTTCATACTAAAATTTATTTTCACATTTCCATATTTTCACACATAAAAATAGAGGTTTTAAACCAATAGAAAGATTTTTTATTTTATTTTTTTATTTATTTATGTTAGTAATTCGGCCGCCTGAATTGAGCCTTGCTTGTTCCTCGCCGACATGAAATCTCGACTTTGGAGCATCTGAAAACAAAAAATCGAGTAATTTATTAAAAAGTAGAGTTGTCGCTATGGTCGGTAGTAAAATTTTTCACCCCCAATGAAAAATAACAAAATGGTGGACCATACCGGCAACTCTACTTTTTAATAAACTACTCGACTTTTTGTTTTCAAATGCTCCAAAGTCGAGATTTCATGTCGGCGAGGAACAAGCAGGGCTCACTTCAGGCGGTCGGATCACAAACATAAATAAATAAAAACTAAAATAAAAAATTTGTTCTGTTACTTTAAAACCTCTATTTTTCTGTGTGAGAAAATGGAAATGTGAAAATAAATTTTAGTATGAAAAAAATTCTTTAAAATATGTACGATAAACCCAGACTGACCCCTTAAATCTAACAAAATTTCTATAATCCCAGCCAATTACTCTGTTAACGCTACAGCTTAATTCTAAAGTAAAAATTCAGAAAATGTAAAAATGGCTCTAAAAGAAGAAAATAACCATTAGAATTTCAGGACATGATTTCCACATATGTATTTATTCATTAGACATTTCAAAATGACCTCACAGAATTTTTATCCCGTAGAGAAAATGCCTTGCGTTTGAAAAATCCCATGAAACAGTTGACATTCACCTCTATTTATTAAATTTTTATCATGCGTTATAAAATCCTATACAAAAAGTTCACTGACGACTCAATCTATTCAATGTTTAATCCTGTGATTTAAATCCTGTATAAAAAGTTCAGCGTCGATGAAATCCCGGCATTTTTTAATCCTATGATTTCAAATCCTGGATGAAAAGTTCACGCCCACTTTCGCAAGACTTTTAACTTTTTAAGCTCCTCTGTTAGAAAAAAAATTCAGAAATGTTTTGACTCATAACCAAGCATCTTTTAGTAATGGTCAAAACAGAATTTTAACTTTTAGTTTAAATATTGTGTCACCAAACAAAAGATTTTATTTGATATTTTTTGCGAACAATTTACATTTTAAAAACACTCCATTCTCAAATTTCATAAAGCGAATACTGATTGGAGTGAACAATAAACTGAAATCAATAACAGTAATTTAGGTCGTAATTTAGGTTACGTATAGCTTTATACGTCCTGGGCACTATTCATAAATATGTATAACTGTACGTATGCATATGTGTACATATACATATAAAGGCAGATGGACTGCACGTAATAGGTACTTACCATTTCAGTGATCATAACGTACACAGGACAGGGTAGGAAAGAGCGTCCATCATTGTTGATATCCTGAAAAACATTGTAATTTTGAATTAAATGTTTTCAAAAATAAATAAACTTTCAAAAATGGAATTTGTCGAATCAATTTAAAAACTGTACATTTCTATTTAGAGGAGACAATTGATCCTAAAAACAAACTTTTTCTCTGTGACATAAAATGTTGCAAACTTCTTTTTTATTTTGTGTTAAATAAAATATCCCAGAGAATTTAACAGTTAAGCTTTCAATAATTTTATGGAAGATATGTGCTCAATTGAAAAATAATCAATATTCAAAAATTCAAGCCGTGTATGGGTGAAAATAAAAAAATCGACGAAAACATGTAGTAGTATAGTAATAGTATAGTAGTTTGTCTTCTTTAAACCATAAAACATTTATTTTGACGTAAAAAATGTAATCCACTTATACGAAAAAAGGTAAAAATTGGAAATTAAATCCGTTATTAACGAATTTCACCAAAATATAAAAACTGTACATTTTTGCAATATCCTCGTGTCCTTCGTTTTTTTTTGTTTTTTTTTTTTGACAACTGCACTTTTTATAAAGTAAGTTTTAAGTGAAAATATTGTCCGTAAAAAATACTTTATTCCTACAAACGCACTGATTAAACAAATTGACATAAAGAAAGTAACCTTTGAAAAAAGAATTTCTTTTAATTAATTTATTGTCATCATGCCCTGCGACCATTTACATAATATTCAATGAAGTTGTTTTGATTGAAAAGAATAATATTATACAAAATGTCAACGAAAATAGAAAAATACGCTTTTAAGAAAATTCTTATTATTTACTATTCAATGTAAGTATGATGTTATGCATTCGTAAAACGTATTGAAATATATATAATTCGATCTTTAGTCAATCCATCTCTTTTAACAGCTGGAAATGGTTAAATATCACATTGGTTAAAAATCACTAGAAATAAATTCTTAATACATTTCTTGATCTATTCCTCTACTATCTTGGACACATTTCAGAAGCTATTACCAGAAAAAAATGTGCTCTAAACTAAATTTAAAATATGTATTTTTAACATCAACACTTATTAGGTGAATATTGATGATTTTCTTATTTTCATCCGTATCTCTTCTTGTACAATTTTTGTGTTGAAATGCTAATTTTTTTGCAAATTAATGAACTATTTTTGAAAATCAAGCGCTGGCATTTTGCAAAACACTGTTTCCTAAGAAAAAAATTATAACTTCTAAAGAAAGTATTTGAAATATCCCGAAGGTCACTTTTTTCGACGTGAAAAATTGTTGTAAAACGAATTTCACAGAATTTACATGCCAGCGATGGAAAATTGAAGGGGTCAACAGAAAAAGAATCTAAATTCCAATAAATAAATTATAGAGAACATAAATAAATAAATAAATTTGATAAAATGTAAGCCAAAATAATTGACTAAAAAGTTTATAGTGCAGCAAACTGCACAAAACTGATTTATTTTTGTTTTATGGCTAAAATCCAATTTTTTCTTATTTTTAAATCCGCATTAGCAGCTCTAAGATAATCTTTTCTAGTTTCTAAATCCACCGGAATTTTTTCCGACATTTTGAACATTTCCTCCACATTTTTCAATTTTTGAAAAAATTTCATTTCTAAAATTTTTTTATAGAAATTCAAATAAAATATAGGGTAAATGCACCAATTGTCGAGATAGAACCTATTGTCTGTTTCAAAGATTCAATTCTTACTATTTTTACTATTTTGGCGTAAGGTAAAATGCCCAGTCATCGTCAAGACACCAGTGATCCAGTTGGTAGATTTATGTAATAAAAATACACTGAAAGCGCGATTGTAGACCTCGCGGAATAAGCCTTCCAGGAAGTAATTTATACATACTAACGCATTCAAATGTGGGCAAGGGGTCCAAGGGGATGAGGAAAGCTGAACTCGGAGCTCAGTGGCGTCTCGCAAGTAACGTAGCAACAAAGTGCGCAATAGTGACGCAGTAGTCTACGCGTCGGTTCGTATCAGTTCGTTTTGAATGTTTTGGTT
>JBAGKK010010799.1:0-12072 GCA_037177015.1 Euceroptres primus
ATATGCCGTCGCTCACTGGGAGGAAATGCACTTTTTTCGTTCAAAAATGTCCAAAGCCTTCAATTTTGGTTCGATTTTAAATTTTTTTAAAAATTAATGTACATTAAATTCTGAAGAGCTTCTCGGTCAGAACTTTTGTCTCCTCTATTTGTTTATTAATAATTTTTTACTCCAAGTTTGGAAAAACTGAGATTTTTATATAACAATTTTTTACGCTTTAGTAACTGTGCTTAGGTAAACTTTCTATTGTCTTAAATTAATGTTTGGGGACTCACAGTATACAAATAATTTGTTTATTATACCATTGAATAGTTATAAACAAATTTTATGATCAAATTGGCAAATAGTCTTATTATTCGTAAAAAATTTTTTCTTCTTGCTAAAAGTGCTTCGTATTTATGTAGGAATGACATCTAATCACAAAAATAATTGAAAAGTCAATAATAGCCATTGTTATAAACAATTCTTTTAGCAAAATATGTAAATTTAAGGTTTTTTCAAATTATTTTTTTCTTCAATCGCCAGAACGACTTCAGGTCGTTCTTTATCTTTAATAATATTTGGTAAAATATAACATTTAAAATTTTATAAACAAATTCAAAATTTTGGCCCTTTCGCGTAGAAAAAAAATTTTGTTGCACTGAAAATGTTTTAAATTATTGGACGAATGACTGCTAGTCACAAAAATATTTGAAAAGTTAACAGTAACTATTTTTATAAACAATTCTTGTGAAAAAATATTTAAAAAGGTTTTATCAAATTAAAATTTTCTTTGATCGTCAGAATGGGTACAGAAATTCCTGAAAATAATATAGCTTTTATAATATTTGGTAAAACGTAACAATCTTAATGTTTATAAACAATTAAGGTAAACAAATTTCAAATTTCGGCAGTTTCACGTAGCAAAAAATCTGGTTTTCAATCAAAATAGCTTTAAGCTAAGTTGTGAGTCTAAATTAGTCACAAATATTAATAAAAATACATTATTAAATATTTTTATAAATGTTTTTACTAAAAAATTTGTTTGCAAAAAATTCTTTAATGGAAAAATTGAGAACAGTTCATCATTTATTAAAACTTGTTTCGACAAAAAGGTTGCAGATTGGTTGAACACATATTTTATCGCGGAATTTAAACCTAAAAGAAATGACAAATGCGGAAGGCCAAACTCAGGTGACTTTGTAGAATTTTCTACTTCGAAAAAACGAAGGAAATTAATGGATATCTGGGAAAAATATACTGACTTTTTGTGCCTAGCAGCTCATTCGTTCAATAGTTTGAAACATTCTCAGTGCAAAAAACATTTTTTTTTCAACGCGAAAGGGTCAAAATTTCGAATTTGTTTATCTAATTTCTTTATAAAAATTTAAATTGTTATACTTCAACAAATATTATCATCCGTTCCGGCGATTAAAAGAAATTATAATTTGTAAAAACCTTAAATTTAAATATTTTGCTAAAAGAATTATTTATAACAATGGTTATTATTAACTTTTTAATTATTTTTGTGATTAAATGTCATTCCTACATTAACATGAAGCACTTTTAGCAAAAAGAAAAAATTTTTTACCGATAATAAGACTATTTGCTAATTTGTTTATAAAATTATAATTATAAAATTATAAAATTTGGACCAAAATTGAAGGCTCTGGACATTTTTGAACGAAAAAAGTGCATTTTCTCCCAGTGTGCGTCGTCGCTAAGAGGTATATATATATATATATATATATATATATATATATATATATATGTAGATATAAGTATTATTTGAGATGTCTAAGTTAGTATTTATATTAGTATTTTTATTAGTATTTATAAGTTAGTCTTAAGTAAACAAAAAAAAAAATGTGCGTGGAAACCACGCGCGTCAGAAGTGACGCGGAACGACGAAACAATGTAAACTTTACACAACTAGTTTAATGATAATAACGACATTCATTACACATAAAACATACATTTCCAATTAAACATCCGTTCTCCATGAGGAAGGAACACTTATATTTATGTACTTAGCGATTTTACTTCTTTCAATTACCGATTTAACTTTCCCTCTCTTTCTCTTATTCTTTTACTTACAAGTTTCACTTCCAAATTGCGTAGTATAAAAGCTCAGAAACCATGAAATTTAGAAGTGAAACTTGTAAGTAAAAGAATAAGAGAAAGAGAGGAAACGGTAAATTGTATGACAATCGTGTAATTGAAAGAAGTAAAATCACTAAGTACATAAATATAAGTGTTCCTTTCTCAAGGAGAATGGATGTTTCATTGGAAATCTATGTTTTATGTGCAATGAAAGCCGTTATTATAATGAAAGTTTAAAAAAATGTTAAAATGGCGGACTTATGACATTTTGAATATTTTCCATTTTTTCGTTTCACTTTTTCTGGCGACCAGTCCACAGATCGTAAAAATGGTCTGAAAAAATCAAACGATAGATGAAAGTTATCTCCATAAATGTAGCTTTCGTTTGAACTACATTCCGCCCAAAAAGTTTAAAATTGGAGAAATAGCGCTCAAATATTTAAAAAAATGTGAAAAAATTTAGTTGTTTGTTTATAAAATTTAAAAAAATTTTTTAGAAACTTGGTCTTAGTTCATGCGATAGACACGCCTTTTTTAAAAAAATCCCTCCAAGGTTGAATCATTTATGAGCCCCCGTTCGTTAGTTATCGCGCCCACCGTTCAAAAAAACCGAAATAGGAGAGAAAACGGTTTAAAGTTTGGAGCTCCCTCTTGTACGCTATTGACAGTCGTTCAAGATTTAAGCTGTAGCTTTTGCACTTTTCAAAATTTTTTAATGGGATATGGTTTAAAATTCTTTTAAATGATTGTAGAATAGTAAAATTAAAGAAAAAAAAAATCGAAAATTTTACCCTTGTACCCCCTTCAGGAGGTACAGGAGTAGAATTTTCGATTTCTTTATTATTATTTTATTTCATTGTTTCACAATCATTTAAAAGTATTTTATGCCATTCCCCATTCAAAAATTTTGAAAATTTCAAAAGATACAACCCTAAATCGTAAACGCCAATGGCGTACAAGCGGGAGCTCCAAACTTTAAACCGCTTTTTCTCCTACTTCAAAAATTTTCAAAATTGCAAAAGATACAGAATAAATCATGTACGTTAATGGCGTACAAGCGGGAGCTCCAAACTTTAGATTTTTTTTGAGCGGCGGCCACGATATCTAACGAACGGAGACTCATAAATGATTTAACCTTGGAGGGATTTACCTTAAAAGGGTGCTTCTATCGCACTAACCTCGGACCTCATTTCTAAAAAATTTTCTTTAAATTTTAAAAACAAAAAACTGGCCATTGTTCATGTTCAATTTTAAGAATTTTCAATATATTTGAGCACCATTTCCTCAATTTTCAACTTTTTGGGGCGAAGTTAGGTTAGTGCGAAAGCTACATCTATTGAGATAAATTTTATCTATCACTTGCTTTTTTCCGACCATTTTTACGACCTAGGGGGTGGTCGTCAGCAAAAGGAAAAGTAAAAAATGGAAAATTTTCAAAATGACATAAGTTCGCGATTTTTTAATTTTTTAAACTTCTAAAACTTGTTTTTATTGTCTTTAAGTTGGCCAGCACCATAAGCATACGTGTTAATTTTTTTCTTCAGACATAAAATTCACCCACTTCTAGTTTCTAAAGAAACATGTTTACCGATTGATTCAACAGGGGCCATATTATCGCCCCCAATTCAAATCTAAAAATGGACATTTTTTACCCTGACTTAGAAAAATGCGGATATCTCTTCAACTAGATACAGTCATAAGGGCCCTTTTTATATGGAAGTCTACATTTTATGATTAGATTTAAAGTCCCTCTTAGTGCAGAAAATCAAAAGGAATTGCATTGCTTTATCAATCTAAAATATAAATTTCATTAGTCATTACATATTCTTAGAGAAAAGGTTTTTACGATGACAAAAATGCCAAACATAAACAACTGTTTCTGATATAACAATTATTATGGGTCAAAGTTTTGTGCAGTTTTTCAAAGTTTAATTAATCAAAATCGTCACATTTTCATTTGTTAGATTAGATAAAATGTTTTGATGAATCTTTATAATCTTTTAAATTTTATAAAGTACAAATTAGAACATTATTTTCTGATTATAGTAATTTATTTATCGTGATGGAGCAATTTGCTTTCAATATAGTGACACAACATGCTTTCTATTCGAGTTTCTAATATGAGATATTTAGTATTTATAGCCGGGAATTTCGTGGGCAGAAATTAGTAGACGCTCCATGATAGGTAAACAATGTCTTTTTATGAGTGGCCCTTTGCTTGAATAAGATTACGTATTATAAATGAATGCATTATTTAAATAGATCGATTCATTGTATCGGTAGACTGGTCCAAAAAACCTTATTTAGTAGAATCCCTCAGTTAGTCAAAATGTTTTGACACTATACTATCCAACTATACATAAGTACATTATTATTATTCTAAAGAAAAATAAATTGTTTCAGAGGATTCATTCACCTTGGTGCTGGTCTTGCGGTCGGCTTTTCGGGGTTAGCAGCTGGATTCGCCATTGGAATAGTAGGTGATGCCGGTGTAAGAGGAACTGCCCAACAACCTCGTCTCTTCGTTGGAATGATCCTGATTCTTATCTTCGCTGAAGTTTTGGGTCTTTATGGTTTGATCGTTGCTATTTACTTGTACACTAAGCAGGGTTGAAAAGATCGAAATTCCATCATTAATCGAAAAATCAAAGTCATGATCCGCTCGTGAATTCTTTACGTGTACACCGAATATCAGAACGAGTGATCATAGATTTATTCACTCGCCGCCTTTTAGGGTTTGAGTCCTCTTCAAGACCGTCATGAATTTTTTTTAACAGTGTTTATGGTTTTTAAAAAAAGTAAATTGTATTGAAAGTGTCGTAAAGTAACCATGATCCACTTGCAATCATGATTTTGATTTTGATCGAGCAATTCGAGTTCGTACATTTAAATCCGCACAACCCTGACACTGAAAAAAATACAAGTAACTAACGTCACCCGTAGTAGCAGGAACGAATGTAAGAACTTATCACCTACAATCGACATCGTTCTCTAACTGCGCGAAAATCATCGCACTCGACGAGTATTACCTTTTTTTCAGCAGTGCGCACTGTGCTGTCTCGTACACGTGCCTCCCTGTCGAGCATTTACCAAACTATCGCCAAGGAAGGAACGTCCAAACGACGCAGCCAACCTCGGAACGGGTAGAAAAACACGTTGGTATAAACGAAAGGAGATAATGAACCACATGACACATACTATCCATATCCCATGCCGAACTGTTCTCTTTCAGTATGTAGTAATAATTTGTAGTATAATTTGATATTTAGATATGAATTAAATTAATCGGCTCTACTGAATGTATAAAAGAGTATTAAACAAATGAGAAAAAGCATCGAATATAGAAATCTGGCTGTAGAGAGTTCAGTCGATGCAGAAAAAATCAGTTTCTTATCGGACAACATTTAGGTCAATTCGAGAGCCTGCCGGGTGCAGCGAGATTATTTATACACATGTGTTATTTGTAATGAAAAGCGAGAATGTCAAAAGTTACCGCTAAAGCCGGTGAGAACTCGGAGTCGTTCTATTTTACTTCACCTATAAACCAAAACGTATAATTCAATGTAACAGGAATGTATTGTGCGTTTTGAACAGGAAAAAAATTAAGCGTTATATAACAAAATGACTCTTGAATAAAACATTTTCATCCTACGAGAGCGAATTTAGCGGCGCTAAGTCGTGTTTCTTCTCGACGGATCGAGACGGGACAGGATCTGCGAGATGACGATATTTAAAGAAAATGTATACATTCCATAATAAGTTTGTTCACTGTAAACAAGCAGACGCGTTCGATTTCACACTTCCAAACGGAATGCACATCAAATCAATAATCGGTGATTCTGTATCTTTATGGGTCGAGTTGATCGCCTGGGAGCTGGCGGTCTACTCTGATTCTCACAGAAAAGATACATGGAATTGGAAGAAAATCGTCGGCTTGTCAGATTTTATTCACTTCGCAGAATTTCTCATCTAAGATCCCAATTATAGACGCATTTCTGAAAGGGAAAATGTCCTACATGTTTTTACAGTCAACTTGTTTTGCACTATAACCGATCAAGCGAATAGCTTAAATTAAATTGTCAGGTGCGATAACGCGACACACGCGTTTTTACGTTTTATCAAGTACAAGAAAGAAAAGAAAATTAAGTCTCAAGAAAATCTTTTTATGTTAGTTATCCGAAGGTTCAATTTCTGTTTATAATGTATCATATTCTTTAGTATTGTTTAAAAAAAATTTTATGAGTTATTTTATCGATTTACTCTCACTGCTATGTATAATACACTAGATACACGATTCCAGTAGTAAAAGTGTGCGTCGAGTTGAAGGATCTTGGTGGAGAAGTACCACATTCACTAGCCAATGAAAAGTTGTTAATTCATGATACTTCTTCACCTGAAACATGCCGCGGAGGTTTCTTCTCTCTCAAGCCCATTGAAAAACAGAAGAGGGGGATAATTCTTCAACTCGGCACAAACGTTCCATATGAAAATCGTGAATTTTTAATAATTTCTACTCTAGAATTTGATCAGTTATAGTGTCAGAGTGATAAGAGTTCGATGTGTCTGAATGAAACACGAGTTTTAAACTCGCTCAGCTCATGATTTATCTGGAGTTATATGACGGCCTTCTTCTTGTAGCGTTATATTTACACCTGTTACGATTTAGGCGGAATACAACTTACGAGTTAAAAATACAATATACCAGTTACTCGAGTTTTATTAAGAAACGATGAATTCAGTTTTCAATCTTTTGCGAATCAATTTGAAAAGCCGTCGAGAAATGAAATGAGAACTGCAAGGCTCCTTCCTTGGAAATGCGTTTATAACTCAGACTGATCCCCTTTAGATTGATTTGACAGATTTCAAGGAAGGTTTCTTTAAAATTCTTCTATCAACAGTAGACAAAAAATAAAGACAGGAAAAAACACACCTTCGGAGAAAGAAATTGGTAGAAAAGTGTCTTTCCACGATTTCTTGGGACTTGCAATTACATCGGCATTGGATCTCATCTACACTCAAAAATGAGCCTGAGTGCGGTGGAGAAGGTCTTTTCCATGAAAATGATCCTCGTTCATTCTCGGCACTTCAAATTGTCGAGTGCAAGTTTAATAATTTGAGAGCATTTATAAGTTCTTAGAGCAGTATTTAAAAAAATGAAGTTTAAATTATCCGAAATTATCTTTAAAAAAATCAATAAAAAATTGCAGCTTTATTTTGAAATTCACATAAATTATAGTTGAGTTAATGTGTCCTATGACCCCTTTTTCTCCCCCATTTCATCTCTTAATATGGTTAAGCAAAAGTTTCGAAATACATTTCTTGTAATCGTAGTATTGCGCGTGTGATGTACATACCACTTTTAGCGCTTCAAGATATATTACACTATTTAGGCTAGATTAAGTTCGACATATGTGTATTACTGTATATTACCAAAACGTCGTATAACTGTGTAAGAATGTGTGATACCAATGAAAGGTAGAGCAAAAGACAAATGCGTGCATGGATACATAAATGTGAGAAAATCACTATCATCGCAAGAAAAAACCACCGCCACCGCCCTCAAACTTTAATCCGCTCTTGGCTACTCCAAAATACTACCTTCCAATGTTACAAATAGATTCATTGTTGCATGCTAAGAGTGATACTGATCAATAATAATTATTTATATTATACAATTTGTCCTCGATGTTACAAAAAACCATGTTTAATAAAAATTTAATTTAGACAAACGCATTTTTTTACTGAGATCTCTTCAATGTCAACAATACCAATTCTTTCGTTTCCAATCTTAAAAAACACATGTGACGAAAATCTCTATTCATTGTTGCCTTTTTATCTTCATGATCATTGGTGAATAAAATCGTGTAAATATAGTTATTGCTACAATTTTCCTATCTTAAATTGTAGCTTGGAGCTATCTCCACATAACTATTTATGTGATGTGATTTGCGAGCAATGTGATTGTCTGAACAGTGATTGGCTGTCATGTACAGGCGCGCTTATTTGAACTCGGGAGTTTTGCTTTCATTGCAGCCGTGAGTGACTATCGATAAAGTAGAAGTATGACACAGGCGAGATTTTTCTGTTCTGTTACTTCATTAGTTCGTGATTTAAATACGGTAATGAAACTGTGATTGATTATTATTTGTCAATTCTGAATAGTGATTTTTCATGGATTATTATGCATTCTGTTTTTTCATGGATTATTATGGATTGTGTTCTTTTATTTGATAAATTGACAGTGTATCATAGTGTATATATTTTCAGAGAGGATAAAAACTGACAGTGTATCACAACTGACAATGCATATCTTTGGATTGCTGGTAAGTAATTTTTTAAGCTTTTTGTGCGCACCTTTATACTCATTTTTTCAAGCATTTTTGTGCGTATTTTTATCAACGTTATAATTGTAGTTATTTTTGAAATACATTTTGACGTATTTTTTCAATCTTCAAAATTTCAAAATAATAAAAAAAGAACATTAATTTTGAAAATTTTTTTAATCTTAAAAAATTTTGAAACTGAATGCTAATTTTTTCTGGAAGAAAACATTAAAATATGCACTTTCTTTTCTTTTCTTTTTTTTTTTTTTGAAAACAAAACATTACAATTTAATCAATTTTGGTTTATTTTGGTTTTTTAAACAATTAAAAAAACATTACAATTTCAATTTTTTTGTAATTTTAAAAAATTAATGCTAATTTTTTTCGTGTTTTTGTGCGTATTTTTATAATTTTTTTCGAAAAAATTACAATTTCCAAAATTTTGGCTCATTTCTTAATATTGGTTTTTTAAATTTTGAATGAAATGAAAACAACGTTATAATTGTAGATATTTTTAGAATACAAGTTGAAGTATTTTTTAATCTTCAAAAATTAAAAAAATAAATTCCATGAGCACGTCTAGACTCGCAGTCGACGTTGAATTCTTCTAAGTTGGCTACTTAGTATTAGGAATTGTTTTTTCAAGCTGTTGAGTTGATCTTTTCATAGCTTTTATGTTTAAAGATATTTTCTGAAGTTTAAGTGGCGAAAAAAAATTGTTTGTAAAAGTTAATAACAAGAAAATTATAATGTTTCAACATGACTAACATGTTTACGAGAAATATATAGCCGTTGTAATGTATAGCCGTTTACGAGAAAAATGTTAGTCATGTTGAAACATTATAATTTTCTTGTTATTAACTTTTTTATAAACAATTTTTTTTCGCCACCTAAACTTCAGAAAATATCTTTTAACATGAAAGCTATGAAAAGATCAACTCAACAACTTAAAAAAACAATTTCAAATGCTAAGTAGCCAACTTAGAAAAATTCAACGTCGACTAAAAATTCAAGGTCGAATAAAAAAAAAACTGGTAAGCAAAAAATTCCAAAATTTTGGATTTCGACTAATCTCGACCAATACTACAACACTATGAAGGTCGCTTTTTTGGCCCCGCGCCCTTTTTTTCGTGTGGCTGTGTAATTTGTCTGGGGCTCATTTTTTCAAAACAATAAAAAAACATTAATTTTGAAAATTTTTTTAATCTAAAAAATTTCTCAACTGAATGCTAATTTTTGCTGAAAGAAAACATTAAAATGTGCATTTTTTCAGAGTAAAAAATTTTTAAAATTAAATTATCTTGCTCTTTTTTTTAAACAATTAAAAAAAAATTTGAAATATTGATAATATTCAAAATAATAAAAAAACATTTTGAAAATTTTTTTCATCTTAAAAAATTTTTAAACTGAATGCTTGTTACATCCAATTTCTAATTTATTTTATTCTGTAACATAATTAATTATAGTGGGTAAGTCAGTTTACTGCCAGCCACATGTAAGCGCCAGGCAGTAGACAACCATACATGCGTGGAGTCAACGAGGTTGCCCGCGAGGCCGGTATGACAGAATGCTTCTTCACACAGAAAATAGTCATACACAATATATGTAATAATCATTTACAACTCAACAATTATGTACATAAATGTACCATATATTCTAATACGAGTGTTTTAAATAACACATATTTCAGAACTATAACACTTCTAGAGTATACACTTATCCATATCTATAAGACTAGGAACAGACATAAACTAAAAGGGCAGGAGAAGATAATTAAAATTACTTAATTATCAACCCTTTATCGATTATCAATCTCAATCGATGAATCTATCGATATACCGATCTATGAATCGGTATTCATTCTATTGATAGTGAACGAACGTGCCGATTCCACTTTTTGCGAGACGTACGTACCGATTCCTCTTTTTACTCGATCGCTCCTACTACCGACCAATTCGAACAGTATATAAACCCCAGATTCATCCCTGGTGGTCGTCTTTAGTCTTTGATAATCATACTGTCAACATCTCTGTGAACGAACCCTTCAGTACGCGAGTTTTCGTTGGTGAAACCTTCGTTCTTTCCTTAAGTGGTGCAAGTTATTGTTCGGTAACACTTAGAACATAGTTCTTTCCTTTCCTTAAGTGGTACAAGTTATTATCGTGGATAGTCGGAAACGTAGTTCCTTCCTTAACTGGTGCAAGTTCTTCGGTATTAACAGTTAGGACAGAGTTCATTCCTTAACTGGTGCAAGTTATTTGAATAATAACACTTAGAACGGGTTCTCTTCAATTCTTAAGTACTGTCGTACTAAGTCGTGTTCCAATAAAAGTGTAACTTTCGGGAACGAACTAAGAGTGGATTCGACACTGCTATTTGACTTCGCATCTTGCCCTTCCAAATAGGAAGGTAGCGTAAGTTATTATTAGTAAGTTATATCTCATTTAATGACTAATTTTACTTACTAATTTTATTAGTAAGTTATTATCTCATTTAAATAATAAATTGTCAGGCCTTACCAATCTGACTTAATCAGCTAATTTCGCCTCTGAGTGATAGATTTTCTGACACTCTTTTACCAAAGCCCTGTCATAGCTCGGGACGTGACAATGCTAATTTTTCCAGAAAGAAAACATTAAAATGTGCACTGTTTTTGCAGAAAAGCAAAAATTTTTTAATTAATTCCTTGCGCTTTTTTTAAACAATTACAAAAAAATTGAAATATTTTTGTAATCCTAAAAAATTAAAATAAATAAAATGAATGATAATTTTTTCAAAAACAAAACATTACAATCTCAACTATTTTGGCTCATTTCTTAATCTTGGTTTTTTAAATTTATATAGCTTTCAACGAAAAAAGAAATAATTCATCTTGGTTTTTTTAACAATTAAAAAAATTACAATTTCAATTATTTTTGTAATCTTAAAAAATTAAAAAAATGAATGCTTATTTTTTTCAACAAAAAAAATACAATTAGCACTATTGTGGCTCATTTCTTAATCTTGGTTAAAAAACTAATGCAAAAATAGTGCATTTTTCGACTTTTCAGAAAACTTACAATGACTTATGAAATAATTAACAATTTTTAATGTACTTACACTCATTTTAAAGATAAATCTCTATACGTATTGTCACGTCGCGATGTCATCTATTGGGAATTAGAAAAACGAATATTAAGAAATCAGTTACCATGTCACGCTACGATCTGATAAATCTATTACCATGTATCGTGACGTTACCTTTCAATCGTATCAGTCAGACTAGCGAAAGGAGGTCACCTATATGTCATGACATGACTTCGCATCACAACATGTGCTTACGTCAAATATTTTCGGCTTATAAAAAGCAAACGGGCCCAAGCCAAACAGTCTAGTTCAGTTCAGTAGCAGTTGAGTGCAGTTGACCAATTTAGTTTTGTACCAGTGTGCATTCAGTAGCAGTTGAGTGCAGTTCACCAATTCAGTTTTGTACCAGTGTACATCCGACTATCAATTCCAAGTTTGTCGTCGCGTTGATCTCCCTGGCGGACCGAATGAACGGAAAAGATACGCTACAGGATACCCTTAAAGACCGTAAGTCCACAACACATATGGCAACGTGATACCGATAAGGCCAATTTTCACGTGAAAGATTCGACTTGTGATGACGAACGTGAAAATGTCCGCC
>JBAGKK010010810.1:0-12072 GCA_037177015.1 Euceroptres primus
CTATATTTAATTTTGAAGTCAAAATATTCGAATTTTGACCACGGATTCGAATTTAGCTCACCCAAAAACATAAGGAATAGTACTTTTGATCTATTTATTGTTTTGTTATACTCATAAATTTTGCGGTCAAACTCATGTAAAATTGATAGCTTTGGTCGTTAATGGGTTAAGTTCCAACAATCCAGAAGATTTAGGGAACGTGCATAATTATTGTAAAATTAAAAGCATTTTCACACCATAAGAATCGAGTTAACTAAAATTACAATTCTCTTATGAAAGCCAAATTCGCTTCCTAACACGACTGAGAGCAAGGTAAATAACTGCTCTCTTCATATCGTGATAAGGAAATAATAAATTGGCTTAAAAAGCAAATAATTGTTGGATGATATTCCAACAATTTGCACTCGAAGCTACAGCTTTTGATTTAAAAAATAATTTCTGAATAAAATAAGTTGAATTCAGCATTTAATATTTTGTGAATTATCCCTGGCGATTGGAAACCGTAACAGGGTCATTCGACGCAAATTTAAATACGTTTTAAGGAAATATCGTTAAACATTTTTAAGGAGTTGTTTTTAAGATATCACATTCGTTTGAAATTTTTAAAAAATATCAATGTACCCAAACTTTCTGGTGGGAGTGTATATATACAATTTTATGTCTATAATTCTATGTAAGTACATTAAAACTATCTTTTAATATAGTTTTCCTTTTTAAAAACATCTGCTAATTTCTTTAACTTACATCCCATTGCCTTATATTTTATGAAAAAGTCAATATTTATAGTCAAATTGATGTCTAATTCCTGTAAATATAAAATAAGTGAGGGACAATTGTTGAATAGTTATATTGCAAAAATTACTAATGAGTAAAGAAAAAGTAAAAATTCATGGTTGCTTTTTAAAATAATTATTCACTATAAATTTTCTACTAAATTAATTGGAAGTGCGAATTAATCATTACTATATCAAAATTTTGATTGATTTAATGTACTAATATATAGAATTATATACATAAAATTGTATATATTTTCTACTGAAATTGTATGCCCAAAATTTGACAAAAATAATCGTTAGTTTTAATTATTTTAAAATAATATTTCAATACGTTTCCTCTGGATTGAAAATTGTATGACACGTATTAAAAATTCTATACATTTTTAAAATATGTATTTGAGTTAATTGTTAATATTCTTAATTAAACGGAATTATTGAATTAAAAACGTTAAAAATAATAAATAAATTTTGAATTATGATTTAATAATCAAAGAAGTTAAATCGTTAAAAATTAAATGATTTTCAACTGAAAACACTTAAAATTGTTTGGATTACATTTCAAATCGTCAAAAATTGTACGTCAAATTAATAGTATTAATAGTTAATTATCTATATATTATTTATACATAATATACAAATTACTATCAGCATTTGCAAAATTTTAGAATTATAAAATTTAACAGATATGCACTAATTTAATTTTAAAATCAGGTGAACAAATTAAAATTAATATTGAAAACAATTGAAAAACGTCAACATTACAACAATTATCAATAGTGAAGCAACTTCACAATGCAAACGGAAAATTATCAATTGTGGAGCAATTATTAATATTATATATATTATATATTAATCTCAAAATATAAAATAATAAAAAAACAAAAGCATCTCTATGAACCAACTTCCTACTGCGAACAAAATTTATTAGCTGCGAACACTTGTAGATTACTATACACGGAAAGAATTTAGACACGGCAGACCCACCACCTACAGTACAGCATCTGTACGTAGGCTCGGGCACAACTGTTATACCGCTTTTGGCGCATAAGACGCGCCAAACTGAGGCGATAATAATAATAATAATAATAATAATAATAATAATAATAATAATAACAACTGAACATCCAAGTGGCAGGAGTCGCACTGTGGTCTGGATTAGGATTTACTGTTCATAATCGCCCACAGGTCGTATTTCATAACTGATTTTAAAGTTCTTTTTTTAGAAATGCTCAGCATTAAATTTTTAAGAGAATTGTGGTTTGCGATTTGGTAATTTTTTTCACAGAGTCACAATATATAAACAAATAAAGTAACAAAATTGGCCATTTCAGCTTTGTGAATTTTTATCTTAAGAAAAAATACAGAAAGAAACTCACTATTAGCCGGAATTATTGCACCTGCACTCATAGAACAGAAATAATTCTAATAATTCATTATTTTTAACAATTTTTATAAACAAATTCTTATTAGTGTTTTTTTCTCATAGGAAAAATTGTTTTTTTCACGCTAGTTGCTAAGATTTTTCATAAGAGGCATAATTTATAACAAAAAATTGGCAGAAGTTAACATTTACTGTTTTTACAAACATTTTTATAAACAAATTCTCAACAAATGAGTTTTTCTCATAGCCAAAATGAATTTTCTGACCAAAAGTGAATCACAATAGTCTTCAAAGGCATTTATATACTTCGAGCCTGATTAAACATAAATAATATAGATTACTAATAACAATTTCATTAAACAAATGTCCCAATCGTCCGTTTCCTCGTAGAAAAAAATTGTTTTTTCTTCAATTATTTTTGGAATGACATTTCTTGCGATGATTAACCAACCAAATTGATTAAAAAATAATTTATGTGATTGTTATAAACAATTTTTTAACGAAAATTAAGATTTATCATTTTTAAATACAAAAGAGATTTTTTTCCACTGAAATTATTCGACAATAAACTAACAGTGATTCAAAAACTGGATATGACAGTAAATAACAATTTGCGTAATTGTTAATAAAAAATTCTTTAACAAAATGTGACAATCTGCCGTTTGATCGTAGAAAAGTTTTTTTTTCAATCATTGTTGTGATACGCTTCATTGCGATATTGAACCAACTATATTGATTAGTAATTGATATATCTGTTTGTTATAAATAATTTTGTAGACAGAAACTCTATGCTTATCATTTTCATATAGAAAGACGACCAGCAAAGTGCAGTAACAATCGATATTTATAATAATAATGAGATTATTATAAAAAACTTTGAATAAATATATTATAATTCAGCACTTGACTCAATCTTGGATTCGAATTGTTCTATTAGTTCTTCGATTTCTTAATCAAGTTCAACTTCAACTTTTTCCCATTCAGGCGTCAAGAATGCAATGAAAAGATCTGAGGACTCAAGGAGTTTGTGAATTAGGTCGTGCAGAGTATGCAATCGAGAAATTGTTCGTGTATTGAACTGTCGAATGTACTTGATATTCTTGTTCCGGGTGTCAGAAGCTTCTTCGGAATACATGCCAGTTGGTAGCATAAAATTCTCCATAACATTTCCCTCATGTATCAGTATTTTTTGAACTGAAGAAAGCATGTAGTACCATGGATATAAGATCACATTCAGTTTTGCTGTCCCAAAAGCATAATCGTTGAAAAAGAGAAGAATTTTTCTGCTACTAGCTAGCATTTGTAGTATATTTCTGAACATTTTAATCAGTTGTTTATTTACTCCAGTTATTTCTGACACTTGATCAACATCCGAGAAAAATTTGCGAGCCGTATTACCACAATTAGAGTTGCCGGATCCTTGACTTGGTTAATCAATTAATAACCTCATTTTCTTTTGAAATTCGTTGCAAATTTTCTCCTTAGCTTCTTTCATCGTTTCCTTATCCTATTTCATGCATATACTCTATTTGCAGATTTGTAACCGATAAGCAATATGGAGTATACACTCCATGAACTTTATCCAGGCAAGTAAAGTAGAAAGATCAAATTCAAAGTTGGAGATGATTTCGATCTTCTGCTTAACACGCTCTAGATCATTTATTTGTGATGGTGTCGCTTTGTAAATGTAGCAAGTAGAAGATGGAGTATCAGTAAGAGCTGAGCAAACTTTTCCATCCAGCATAGTTAACTTCATTTCTATTGTATCTATGTACACACCATTAGTCGTGGCAATCGTTGTAGGCCTAAGTTTCTGCCGTGTGTTTCACCTTCAAGCATATAGGCACCATTGATGCTGTAAGAAAAGTCATCGGTCAAATTCTTGTTATTGAACTTCTGATTGTATTTTGCGTCAGTTGACAGTTCATCCATGCCATATTTAATTTCAAAATCCAAATAAGTGATCTTTAATCTATTGTCTGAAATCGGAAGACATACATTCGGATCTTGGAAAAGATTTTGAATAGTGTGATCAATAAGAGACTGAATCTCATCAATGGCTCCTTCTTCCGATATTCGAATATTTGAAGGATAACAATCTTTCTTAATCTCTAATACATTCACATAGGAAGGATAAATGTCAGCCTTTCTTTCTTTGCCTGAAAGGAAAGAATTTCGGTACAGCAGACGCACCACCTACAATACAGCAGCTGTACGTAGGCTCGGGCAAACGAATGGACAAGATTCGTCCTAACGTTTAGCACTGCTGGTGTGCTCGTAGGTACGTCTGCTGTGTCGAAATTCTTTCCGTGTGCAAGTGAATAGTATTATATTGATACTTTGATAGGCTGACTTGTTGCATTAAAGCTAGAGCTTCTTCTGAAGAGTGCGGCACAGATGATTCGAAGTCGGATTTACCTGAAATGTTTAAGTTTTCAGTATCATCAGAATTTAAAAGAGGGACTATAGGATTTGCAATTTTTTTTCCACTCGTTCGTAAACTTCGCAGAAATGCATCCTGCATCTCAGCCGCCGTAAAATTCTCTTCAATAGACATTAACTTTCTTCTCTTTGTCGCAGTAGAAGCTTCTTCGAATTTCGTATCAGAACTTTTTCTTCCTTCTTTTGATTTTGTTCCGGAAAATTTAACGATGAAGTCAGTATTCAGTCACTTTTCAAACTTTTTTTCGAACTGACTTTTCATACTTAAACATTCTTTCCATTTTTTCTGAAATACAGGTAAGAAATACAAATGTAAATGATTAGCTACTATTTCTAGATGCTCAGGATCAAGATTGTATTCAGTTTGTATGAAACTTAACAAACCTTGCACATCAATACTCTCATTGGCAATAAGAAAATCACAAAGAACCTTCTTACGCACCTTAAGAGGTGCGTAATTTAATTACAAATACGAACAATTGAAATGTACAAACCTGTATAAGATATTTTAAAATAAAGCCAAGAGCAAATCATATAAAGATAATTTCAATGCAGCTAACTCGGTTATATAAACGAAAATTATGATTTCTCTTGTGAGAGCTTGTGCGAGAGACATCCACCTAGCGGTGAACTTGGAACTATACTTTTTAACCACAATTTTGAATCATCTTTAATGTAAATGGTTCATATGGATAAAATTAAGCTAACAACAACAATGATTGAAGAAAAAATAAGTTTTTCCTACGATCAAATGGCAGATTGTCACATTTTGTTATAGAAATTATTAACAATTACGCAAATTCTTATTTAATGTCTCATATCCAGTTTTTGAATCACTGTTAGTTTATTGTCAGATAATCTCAGTGAAAAAAAGTATTTTTTGTATGTAAAAATGATAAATCTTAGTGTTTGTTAAAAAAATGTGTATAACAATCACATAAATTATTTTTTAATCAATTTCGTTGGTTAATCATCGCAAGAAATGTCATTCTAACAATAATTGAAGAACAAATAATTTTTTTCTACGAGTAAACGGCCGATTGGGACATTTGTTTAATGAAATTGTTATTAATAATCTATATTATTTATGTTTGATAAAACCCGAAGTATATAAATGCCTTTGAAGACAATTGTGAATCACTTTTGGTCCGAAAATTCAATTTGATTATGAGGAAAACTCATTTGTTGAGAATTTGTTTATAAAAATGTTTATAAAAACAGTCAATGTTAACTTATGCCAATTTTTCGTTACAAATTATGAATCTTATGAAAAATCTTAGCAGCTAGCGTGAAGCAAACAATTTTTGCTATGAGAAAAAAACACTAGTAAGAATTTGTTTATAAAAATTGTTAATAATTATTAGGTTAAATATTATTAGAATTATTTCTGTTCTATGAGTGCAGGTGCAGTAATTCCGGCTAACAGTGAGTTTCTTTCTGTATTTTTTCTTAAGATAAAAATTCACAAAGCTGAGATGGCCAATTTTGTCACTTTATTTGTTTATATATTGTTGCCCTGTGGAAACAATTAACAAATCGCAAACCAAAGTTCTCTTAAAAATTTAATGCTGAGCATTTCTAAACAAAAAATTTGAAATCGGTTAAGAAATACGACTTGTGAGCGATTATGAACAGTAAATTCCTATTCCAGACCACTGTGAGCCGGGAAACGCTGGAAGACCACCACCCAGTAGGCAGACGCAGCTCTGGCAAACCCATGAAAATGAAATGGACAAAAGAAATGAATGAACATGTTCTTCGCACCTACTTTCAAGCTGAGAAGAGTGGTGGGCCAATAAGACGAGAACACCTTCGTATTTTTTTGGAAGCGTGTCCCCACTTGGTATAAAGGGTGAACGAACTACATGTAGCAGGCCAATGGCGCCCCATCTTTGTTCGCGGATTACTGTCTGAGGTTGAAATAGAAACCATAAAGATGCAAGTATATCATCCACTTGCCTTAAATGGTGAACTTCCTGAAGCTTCAGAAGACGAGGAGATTGTTAATGCTGCAGACAGAGACGTCGGGACCAATGGCAATGACCAACACTTAAGATCTTTAAGACCTTATTGGCGTTAGTAGGCCACCTGAACACAAAGGTGTTGCCGCTATTCCTGCATGAAGATCTATCCATCACGCAGGTACAGACTCTTGTCTACTGTGCAGCGGTTGCAGCAGTTAGGACTTTAGGGTTAAGAACAAGATCTCAAGGCATCAACACCGCCACACGGAAGGACAAGTATGTTCTGCCATGAAAGCGAAGAATCGAAAGCGATGTCAGCAAAGTAAGATGCAAACTGGACAAGTTGACTGAATATTGGGATCTGAAATACAGCGATACGCTCTCTGGTGGCTAAATGTAGTACTAAAACAACGGGGTCAGTTTTAAACGGCCGCATTACTAATGCGCTGAAAGTAATATTTATTCTGATTAAAATTGAGTAAAAGTTATTATTGGAATGGTGATTTAATAAGAAAATGTCTGATAATGTTAAAGTAGACGACCTGGGAATGAAATTCAGTCCCAGGAAAACAAAAAGTAAAAGATTTTACTCTGTTTATGGATGCTCAAGCAAGGCCTGTAAAAATTCAGATGTGCGGTTCCGTCAATTTCCCGTTAGTAAAAAAAGTTGTGTGAAAGTGATTAATAAAAGCGGATTTGAAGAAACGATTGATCGGAGAAAACACTGGAAAAATGGGCTCAAAATGGGGGAAAAGGTAACCTCAAACATGTGTGTTTGTTCCCTGCATTTCAAAAGTGACGATTACATGATACCAGCAAGTAAGTTAAATAGATTTTTATTAATAAAATAAAATATAGTTCTTTATATATTTGAAAAAATAGTTAATTTAGAAATCAGTAGATTTAATACCACAATTCAATTTTTTCTAACCTCAAAAAATCAATGTATCGTATTATAGGTTATAAAATATTCCACGCGCAATCAGTTCAAAAAAATATTTATATCGAAAAGATTTGTAAAAAAACTTTCCATTTTGTTCGGCTTACCTGTTTTTTAAAAATTAAAAAGAACATATTATCTACATGCAAATCATTAAAAGAAGAGAGGTCACAATACTAAGTTATTATCAAATTGAATATTTTTGTTATATTTGTTTTATATGGAAGCAACACGAGTAATTCGAATTTTTGTTTGTAGATGACCTAACAGGAAACAGGTACTTAAAACCAAATGCTGTCCCTTCTTGCAATTTGCCAAAATCAACAATTGAAACGTCGGCTAAAAACGTACAAGAGAAGGTTTATACAAGGAGATCAAGAGAAGAAAGGAGAATAATTCGCCAAATCATTACAGTGACTAAAAGTGGTCTTCAAACTCATATAAAAGCAGAATCCTGCTAATTTGCAGTTGAAACAGGCAAATCTGAATCTCTCGATAATTTGATTAAATCGTCAGAAAGTGATTTGAATATTTTGGCTCAAAGGGAGAATTTGGCAGAGGTTCCGATAGAAGTTGAAGAAAGTGCCTATAGTTTAAAAGTACCCCATTTAGTTGATGTAGGAGTTCAAGTAAAAAGCGGTGACTTGATCGATTATAATTTTAGTGCTTTTATTACAACTGATCAGGAGCTCAGCACTGCCACCGGGATTCCGGACTTTAAACTGTTAGGCATGTTTATTGAAATTGTCAAAAGGGTGTCTCCCCGACTCACGTTTTACCAGGGTAAACTACCTGTTCGTGATAAAATCATATTAACATTTATGGGACTAAAACAAAACGTTAGTTATGCGTTTTTAAATATTTTATTTAAGTCATGCTCTGAACGGCATATTTCAAATGTGATTTGTAATATGCTGAATATTTTAGGCAACGCTTTGAAATCTGCAATTTATCTTCCTACGAGGGATGAAATATTGAAGAATGTTCCGTTTTGCTTCCAAGCGTATGCAGACGTCGCTCTTATTTTCTACTGTACCGAAATAGAAATCCCAAAACCAAAATTTCTATGTTGCCAACTGTTGACTTATTCCTTTTATAAAAGTAAGTTTACAGTTAAATATCTTACAGCTTGCACTCCTGAAGGTCTACTGGCATTTGTCAGCCATGCCTATGGAGGATGGTCGACTGATAAGGCAATTTTTGAGCAAAGTGGTATAATACAGACATTGGAACCAACCGAAAAAATAATAGTAGACAGAGGATTTTTGATTGACGATTTGTGTATGCAACACGGAATAAAAGTTGTGAGACCACCCTTTCTTCGAAATAAACAACAGTTTTCACAAAGCGAAGCTTTAAATACTGGCAGTATAGCAAGTGCCAGAGTGCACATTGAAAGGTTAAACCAACGTCTAAAGGTTTTTCAAATCTTAGGCGGTAAAATGCCTACTAGTCTCCTTAACAAATCTGAACACATTATGATCATAATATCAGCAGTAGTAAATTTAAGTTTACCTATTTTGAGTGATGAGAGATTCCCGACATAATACCCACTTATCTATTGTAATATTATGATATTAAAAAGTATTTATTAACTTTATATACATTCTATATAATTAAATAAAATTAATAAAATTAATAAAACTTAAAGGTTTGCGTATAATAAAAGTACTGTACACATACAAATACATTGTTTTACATTTCCTTCATTTCGCTAGACCTTCTTGAATACAAATGTAGTGAACCATGTGAGAAAAGTATGTCCTTTTCAATGAATGTAACATTTTATCTACAAACTTTACATTAAACTCAACTAGGATTACAACAATACTCTTATCAAAAGAAGCGTAAATGATTGAATCGGTTTTTTGAACGTTCAGAGTGGCCATACCTAACTGCACTTGGCCGTAGTATGCATGCTTTTCTTTTAAAGTTTTTTCAGGAAGTTTAATGTACTGTAATTCATAGAGAATTCCTTCTGCAGTTTTGGTTTCCCAGAAAACGGACATTTAATTTCAATTAATTTTACCGGGCGTCGATCTTCGAAAACTACTCCATCAGGGCTGTAATCTAACCACGGATTTTCAGCAGGAACTATCAAACCGAATTCAATCACCTCCACTTTCTTTTCATTAACATAGGCTGCTCGCGCATAAGGTTCGTTGTCGGCACCGTACTTCATTTGTGGGATCGCTTTAAAAGGCTTAGAATAAAAGTATTGTAAACTTTTTTGTTCTCACTGAGGTCTCTTATTATTACAATATGTGAAAATACTGTAACACCTTAAGCCTGTAATGCGAAACTGATGACTCTCCAACCACTTTCTGCGATTCGACTGAGTTTCTACGTAAATGGAACGAGTATCTCTACTTAATTGTTTAAAAAAAGATTTACAACATGTTTTCATTTCCTCTTCCAAAACAACTTCTTTAAGATTCTTCATGCTTTCGGAGAATAGATTTTCTAGAAGAGCTTGTAATTTATCCGAATCGATGACCAAATTATTATTTTCTACGTCAGGGATTATTATTTCATGCCGACAAAACCTAATAAATTGAGTGATGATAGTATGAAAGAGTATTAAAATGACAATGATAAGCACATGATTTCAATCTATTTTACATTTAAGCGAAAATAACATAAAAAATTGATTTCAGAGCAGCCGAGCTGAACCGTAAAATGTTGATACAGTATAACGTACAGAATATTTTTAGTAACAAAGGATATTAAAATTTTACTTAAAAGTAAACAGGTATAAATACTAACAAACTCAAAATATGTAGCTCCAAAAATTTTCGATTTATATTTGCATAAATATCTCAAAAAGATTGATCCACAAAAATATAATTACTGCATGACAAACTAATTTTTGTAAATATGATTGTAAACATTAAAAACTGGTAAAAAATGCGTTTGAAATAAGTTGATCAATTTTCCAGAATGCAATTAAAAAAATTAATTTTAAATATATACAAATTTTCTTTTTATTCCAAGTTTCAGATTCAAAATAGGAAAATTTACTTTTAGATTACTATAATTAAAAATTTTACTTGAAGTTTCACTGAAATGAAATTAATTAAATTAAATTTCAAGATCAATTAAAAAGATAGTAAAGCAATTAATGTAAGTAAAATTAACCATACATGTGTTTTGTAAGAGCAGAGTCCATGTTGCAGTTGAAAAGCAAGTTTTGTATAAATGCTTCGTCTTCCTCAGTTATATTCGTTTTGTACTCCATGTCAAATGCATTAACAAAGCATTTATGATCTCTTAGCGGAGCTGGATTATAATCTTTCAGTGCTTTTGCTTGTGGAGTGTTCCACAAACATTTCATATCCGTGCAAGATACCAGCTCTAAACCCCTTATATCAGTCCTATAATAAGAAAAATATATATATATTTGAAATGAATTTTACAGAATTAATCTAAAAAGGATAATTTCAAAACGCGCTTTTATAGATATAAACAGAGAAAATAATGAGTTTAGCAAAATAAATTCGGATTTCTTTGGTTTGTTATGACAGCACAACATAACCTTCAAATTAGGAAATCAGGTTTTTTGGCAAAATATGGTATAATTTTCCTTAATTATGCTAATTAATAGTTCCTAAGTATAACTTTTGTCATTAAAATATTTTTTAAAAAACATTTTAATTATATAAAGCATATTTTTGATAGATACTTACGTATGCAAATGCAATAAAACTACAGCCACATGTTTACACTTTCCACTCAAACCGGCCTTGCAGCTACATTTCATAGTGTTTATAATGCCCCAAAAGCTTATTTCCCCTTTAATTTCGTGAGGTGTTTCTTTAAGATGTGAAGATTGCAAACAAAATGCAATTCAATTAATATTGTTTTTGTTGTTCAAATCGTGGTGCATTTTGTCACAGAATAAAATGTGTCCAGCATGCAAAACGTTTTCTCCTTCTATAAAATTTCTAGAAGACGATGTAGAAGCAGTAAATTCGCAAATATCACTAATGCTTAGCATCATTTCAGTCGTCATTATCGCACAAAACACTTTAAAACTGCTGGTATCGCGTGTATTATTCCAAAAGTGACCCCGTTGTTTCCACCATATTGCCTGTCACGTGACGATGTGACGTCATGATTTCAGATCCCAATAGAAGAGGCAACGGAGCCCAGAGGCTGACCCGTCATGTGGCGAACATCCTTCGTTCACAAAACGTCGAATATGGAGCATCCGATTCGACGTTGGACGAAATAATTGACACCTTCCGACAGAGACTAGCTGTCCTAACTGCGCGGCTACGCAGATACAAAAAGTCTAACGCCAGACAAGATCTAAATAAGGCTTTTAAGGCTGATAAAAAACGGTTCTACCGTGAAATCGGTAAAGCACAAGGACAACACGGAGAAAAATGGAAGTCAAAAATTGAATCTACAGTGCTGATAGTCTAGTAACTGATAACTGAACTCGAGTTACAGAAAAAATTCGAGTCAGAAGTTCTGTGTTGTATAACATGCCCGTAGTATTTATGAGAGCAGAGCAGAAGGCACAGGGAGTTGAGCGCTCCTAGGATGAGTGCATGGACAGTTCAG
>JBAGKK010010821.1:0-20542 GCA_037177015.1 Euceroptres primus
ATGTTCCTATATTCTTGCCTTCGGATGTATCTAATTGCCGAGAAAGTAGGATAAGAAGACGAACAATACAAGTTTATATCAGCGTCTCTACGTGCACTAGATATTTTCTGACATGGAAAATCACGCAAGTAAGAAAAAAACATCGACAAAAAGTAAATTGAAACATAAAGAGAATTAAATTCATATACAATGTACATATTGTGCAAATTCAAAAGAAATCTGACATTGCCCAATTGCATTTTTAAAATAGAATCGATTAAATTTGAAAATCCTCAATTATAGAAATTATCCAGCTTACACAGAAAAAAAACAAAGGATAAAAACCTCGATTTCGGGGTAAAAATTACCTGCCACTTAAATTTTACCCAAACATCGGATAAATTTTCTTTTGTTTTTCCATGACAAAACATATCTTTTGAAAGAAAAGTTGTCTGAGTAAAAATTTATTCCTCTAAAAAATTACCTGCGACAAACTTTATCCTTAGTTTTCCGTGGGTATAAATCTCAATCAAAAAACCTGCAGATCAAAGATACTGTATTTTATAAGTTTTATGATTTTAATAATTTGCCAAAAAATCCATATGAGTTTTGTTAAGTAATAATTACTGTTGATACATGTAACTGTCAATAAATTTAACTTTAATAAATGTAACTATTAATAACTATTAACTGTTAACAAATGTAACTGATAATAAATGTAACTATTAACAAATGTAACTGTTAATAAATTTAACTGTTAATAAATGTAACTGTTAACAAATGTAACTGTTAACAAATGTAACTGTTAATAAATGTAGCTGTTAACAAATTTAACTGTTAATAAATGTAACTGTTAACAAATGTAACTTTCATAAATGTAACAATTAATAAATATTCACTTTTAACAAATGTAACTGATAACAAATGTAACTGTTAATAAATGCAACTGTTAACAAATTTAACTGTTAATAAATGTAACTATTAATAAATTGTAACTGTTAATAAATGTAACTAAATTAATTAATAATTAATTAATAAAATGTAATTAATAATTATTAATAAATAATAAAATGTAACTGTAATTAATAAAATGTAACTGTTAATAAGTGTAACTATTAACAAATGTAACTGTTAATAAATGAGACTGTTAACAAATTTAACTGTTAATAAATGTAACTGATAACAAATGTAACTTTAATAAATGTAACTATTAATAAATATTAACTGTTAACAAATGTAACTGTTAACAAATTTAACTGTTAATAAATGTAACTATTAATAAATGTAACTGTTAACAAATGTAACTATTAATAAATGTAATTGTTAATAAATGTAATTGTCAATAAATGTAACAGTTAATAAATGTAACTGTTAAAAAATTTAACTGTTAATAAATGTAACTTTAATAAATGTAACTATTAATAAATATTAACTGCTAACAAATGTAACTGATAACAAATGTAACTGTTAATAAATGTAACTGTTAACAAATTTAACTGTTAATAAATGTAACTGTTAATAAATGTAACTATTAACAAATGTAACTGTTAACAAATTTAACTGTTAATAAATGTAACTGTTAACAAATGTAACTGTTAATAAATATAACTGTTAATAAATGTAACTAATAATAAATGTAATTGTTAACAAATGTAACTATTAATAAATGTAATTGTTAATAAATGTAATTGTCAATAAATGTAACTGTTAATTACTAATAAAATAAAAACTTATTTACAGTTTTTAATAAAAGCTTAATTTTACTGTTTCGCTGAAAAATGGTGTTAATGAATTAAAAGAATGATTTAAAGAAAGAAAGAATAGCAAAACTGAAATTATTTTTTCTCTGTAAAATATGATTGAAACTTTAAAGTGGCAACCTAGACCTGGTTGCACCAGGTACTTTAGGATGCGTTAGATGTGAAAGTAGGCTACGTTGAAGAACAATGTACAAGTACAACGTTCTGGGCACATAAGTTGTACAGCATGCCTATCATCAGGCCCAAAACATACAGAATGCAATAGGTTGCGAGAGGTAAGTGCACAAAGTTCGAACCGTAAATGGAGGGAGGTTACTACTTGTCGGGCTCAGCACTCTTACCCACAGTAAATCGCTTTAGTCCGATCCGAGACCCTTTCGTGAATAGTTATCCTAATGTGAAAGTCGATTTTCAAACGTTACATGCTATCAATTAAAACATGCCAAAAAATAAACCAATTACCCAAAACAACACTTCCCCAAACAATTATAGTAATTAAAAACAATTTAAATCTGATTCAAAATTTTAAAAAACCACCCTTAAAAAGATGCTACAGAAATGTGAACCTAATTTTTTATTTATTTAACTAAATTTCCTCTTTTTTCCCCTCGGTTTTTTAAATTTTTAACAGTGATAGATAATCATTTTTAGATCATCATTTTTTAACCTATTTCATTCAATAGATGAATTTTTTGAAAAGTGGGAAATTTGAATACTGGTTTGCATAATCAAGTGACTTCCCAATGAACAAGAATAATATTTTCTTAAATAATATTAACTCGTGTGAGATTTCGAAAGTGAGTATATAGAAAATATTTATTTTTCGGAGTGAACCGGTGACATGTGGCCTTGAAGATAAAAAAGTGTAAGAGGTGATTTTAGTTGAAATTTGAGTGTCTTCGTGACCGGGTTTGATAATCATGACAGAGGAAAATGCACCAGTTAATAATAACATCAGTAATAGAAATGGCAAGACTGTGATTATTTCAAATTCAACAGGCGACAAGGATCGAGTAAGTTTGTAAATATTGTATGTCATGATCGATAAAGCGGTAACTGACTCGTGAATGTGAATGAAAACCGGCAATGGCTTTTTGCTGTCGATCATGCAACGGCTTCTTTAGCACATTTCCCTTTTTAGAAGAATAGAAAAACAGGACTGAAAATTGCGGTTCTTTAAAAGAGAATTTTCTAAAAAAAATACAAAACTTGTAAAGTCGTCAGGAGAGACAGGATGTTTAAAGAAAATTCATTTTCACCCCATAAGTAATTTTTAACCTTTTAATTACAAATTAATTAATTGTTATTAATCAAAATTATATTTTGACAGAGAATCTCAAAGTTTATTTATTTAAATTTAGTTAAAGTCGCAATGGCTTGAAATATTAATAAAAGGAGCCTAATTTTTATGCAAGGAAAATATCATCCACTAAAAAAAAGTAGTGATTATTTAACGAAGTGGGACTGACAAAAAATATCCAATTCCTTTTAATTCCATAATATTTAAGAATCATTATGTGGCTGGATAAAAATCTGAGGTGTATTTAAATTTTTTGTGCTGCAGTACAGACAGATTTCTAAAGTGTGTGAATTAACACTTGAGTTTCAGGTTTCGCAGGTACATAAGAAAATACACTAATTGTGAAAGCATACATCTTCAAAAAATTAATTGTTTACTACAAAATTATATTTTTGCATGAACCAACATTTTTTTGTACTCATATTTCAGAAATAAATCACTGATGAGGGCCCATATTCCAAGTCGAAACGTCTGATTCAATGACACATTGATTTCATTTTTTGTGACCCTAAAACCAATTTTACCATCAACATTCAAATATTATTCTTTTCAATAAATTTTTCCCATACAATTAAATATAGGGATAATGTCGGGAGATATAATCCATATATCCATATTATTCATATTATCCATTATCCTTCATATCTTCCATATCTTATCCCTTTCAGGGATAAGATTTATAAAGTACAAGCTTAATTTTTGGGATTCAAAAAAATTTGTTGCATAAATTTGCACGTGTTCGTCAGAAAAGAATTAAAAGAATACAATACAATACAATACAATTTGAGAGAAATGTAACTTTTACCTCATAAATATATCTATATACTTTTAGAAAGTATTTTTTGAACTCCTGTAAACGTAGATTTCTTTTAATATACCTGGAAAGTCTGACTTTTATACAGAAACTTATTTATTTAAAAAATTTAATATAAAGAAACAAATCTTTAACACCGATATTGATAAAATTTAAATAAGAGATGATTCCGACTAGTTGATAAGGGTGCAAATCTCGAAATGCTTCCGGTTTTCTTCATATGGTGGCAGCACTAAAATAATATTGATTGGAAGGCTGAAAAGCGACTGGTCAACAGTATTATTCGAAGGTTTGCTCAAAAAGATTCGAATTTCACAAAATATTTTTTCACATCCTAAACTAGAAATAAAAATTGCCTTTTAAATATTTTCTCTATAAAATAAGAACCGGAACTCGTGAATTGAAAAGTAAAAAAGTCATTATTCTAAAAAATAAGATGAATTTTATGTTTCAAAGTAGTACAGACAACGTAATGCTGCTTTTGGGAATATTTCTAGTGTAAGAAAGTCTGTAACCACGAGGTTTAAAAGGGTTATACAAAAATGTGCATCCACTGCTTTTCAAACCGTTAACCACGGCTTGTTCTATCAAGTGAGTATTCTCATTTATAATTTATATCGTTGTTGCTATTTTATACACAGAGAAAATAGAATAGAACTGTTTCTAGGTTATTAAAGTGCGACAAAATGATGAATTTATAGCAGTAATAAATCAAAACATATGTGAAAATTGCATAGATAAAAATCCTTACTGAATAGGAAACTCCGTTGTAAAATTATTCGGTGAAAAAAAATATATTCCTTTTTTTTGAAAGAGTTTAACGAATGGTTTAAAACTGGTTATTACTAGCCGACGCTATAAAACTATAAAAACCGATGCCAAATAAAAGTCGAGTTCATTTTGAAAAAAATGTATTTTAAAAATTTTGAAAACTCAATTCCTTTATTATGATGATATCAACTACTTTTTATTGTGGACTTCCTGTAGAAACAAAATGAAATCAGCTTTTAGTTTCTTGAGAAATAATTTTTTTGTTTATTCTTTTTAAATTTATTTAAGGGGCCAGTGCTTTAATTATTTATATATTTAGTATTTTAAAAGAGCACCCTCAAGATTTTGCCCTCAACTGGTCGGTCAAATATTCTTCGGTAATTATATATTTATTTGTTTCTGAATTCTTTTATGATTTTTTAAACATGGAATCGTAAAACTAAACTGCATATGAACCGATTAACTAAAAACATTAAATTGAATTATAATATTTAACTGTCCACAATTCGTCATACATATGATCCTTTCCTGTCTCAGAATATGTTACTTTCTCTTTAGTATCTTTCCAGGTCAAACGTAAAGAGACAAGTACCTAAGTAATAATTGTATTCATCAAAAAAATTTTTTCTTTTCTCGCAAAATTAGATGATTTTAAAGTTCTCTGTATTACAATAACTATATAATTGAAGTTTGTTTTCTTTATATCTTGTTTAATTTAGTAACATTGTTGCTTAATCTTAATATCACATCAGTTTGTAATGTAACCTTTTTTATAATATGTATTACATGTTGTATTAATATTTTGTATGTATAATTTGTATTAATATACATGTTGTATGTATAATATGTATTACAAATTTTGCTAAGTAGAAGATTTTTATTGCAAAAATCCGCATTTAAAACATCACAAACTAAAAATAATGATATATCAAGTATATTGCTTCACAGGAACAATTTTATTTAGATAAATCTCTATCCAAAATTTATTATTGAGTATTTATTAAAATAAATTTAAGAAAAGGAAATAAAACACCACTAAAATGCTTATGAAATAGATTTGTCACTTTATGTCGACCTTTTAGCAGAATGAAATGAAAGAAGGAAGTGTGCTATATTAAGTATGTGCACGCAATGTCAATTAGAACAAAATTATGTCGATTACGATTGCGAAAATTACAATCAACGAATTATTGCTGCTGATTCTTCGTGCATCTATTCGTGTCACTCGAATAGAAAAAGAAATCTTGATTGAGGGCAATTTTTTTATCACGAGAGAGTATATTTGGTCGGATTTTCATTTTCTTTAAAATCATATAACGAATCGACTCAATTCGACTCAATTAAACTCAAGTAAATTCTCAGAGCAACAGCTCTGAGAATTTACTTTTGTTTATATCAAATGTTTAGGATTTATATTGCATGGAAAAGATTGATTTTCTGTCATAATTTGTTATAATTTATAAAACAATCAAAGTTAAGCATAAAATATTGGAGAGATATTATAAAATATATATCAATTAAAAAATTGTTAATGTCGAAAAAGAATCGCAAAGTTTTATTGCGTGACGTTAGCTTCAAGTTCATCGGGTCATTATAGGTCAAAGTGACTTCCGCTCTTGAACGCAGCAATGCACTTTAAACGTTTTCACCGAAGGTTTCAACGAAATTGCTGACTTTATGTTGAAAATTTAGTTTTATGATTTCTACAATATTAATTTACATTACAGAAATATTTATTTTATTGTGATAATATTTCATTATAAAGATAAATTAATAGAAATATTCTTTTCCAAATCATATGTTTTCAGTAATTAGTTTACACTTTTTAGTTTTGTACACTTTAGTTTTGCACCTTACGAACAATCTCTCGCTTGCTTTAGATGCGAAAAAAAAAAACAAGATTTGCATGCAAGCTCGTCATGCAGGTCCAGGTACAAAATCCAAGACTTAGTGTTTCAGTATATCTTGTGCTGTGATTACGATGCAGGACCATTGTGAGGAATTTCAATTATTGTTTAAAGTAATTTTAATTAAATATATTATTATTTATTAGTATATTTAAAACAATTGATTTCTTGTATAATACTCAGTAAATAAATTAATTATGATAAACTAAATCATTCGCATAGCATCAAAATTTAAATTAATTTGGATACCAAAAAGATATTAGGTATGAACGAAGTTACTGAGAAAGATTTTCGACATTAATTCCTGAAAAATATACAATTAAATGTGTACAAAAACAGAATGTGTGTTATAAATCAGGATTCTTTTGCAATGTTGCAAACTGAAGTTATTTAAATATCTCAAGAATAAGAAAAAATTTATTGCATAATAAAAGAATCATCTTCAATTGTATATAATTTTTTGTAAACAATTGTTTATCTTTAAAGAATATATATGAATACAAAGAAGAGTGCACATACACGTGTATTTTTTCTTTTTTGAGTTAAAAAAAACTAAATGGCAGTAAACTGGTATTCTATTATTTATTATTCTTTTGTTTATTGTATTATTATCTTAAAATGTAATTTCAATTATCTCAAGGCTAATGATCATAAATATATTCTGTATGAGAAGGTTCAACGTCAAAAAACTAGGAAGTTTGCTTCTTAGAAGTCTTTGCAAAATCGATAGGTTCTATTTCTACTTAACTATATTATCAACACCTTTCCAATTGGATATTGCAGTATAAAGAAATCTAGTTCACAACTTGTAATGCGTGAGTAAAAACTGACTAAGTTCTGCTCAATATGTATATCAATCAGGATTACGCTCTGAAAATTTATATTTTCTGTATATATAGAAACATTTAATTTTGGATTAATTATAATTCAAATTATAAAAAATTCATTAGAAATTTCAAAAATTCATTTATATTGTGTAGTATACTACCTTATCGACTTTCTTTTAACTTGTGGTTCTCAAATAGGCCAGTTAGATAGTTCTGCTGATGAACGTAGAAAAATCTAGTAAGTCGATAAGGTAGTATTCAACTTTAATTTCTTTAATTGATAACTAATTGTTTATTTATAACCAAAACTTGCCTCCTTAGATTACAAAGGTTCATTATTAACGTACCTATATTATTTAATTTTATTTGGAAAGAGGAATTTTGGTAGCATTCAAAAATAAGAAGATATTAATAAAGATATAGTTTGCATATAAATCACTATAGTAAATCAATTTCTCTATATTTTAGAGCATTTTTCTGTCATGTCCTCTATATTATTATTAAATCCTCTATGTATAACATCCTTTTTAATATCAGTAGTGCGTTGCCAACAATCATTGTTGACTTCCTGCCCCTTTATATTATCATTCAGATGACTTGAAATTTTACATGTTGCTAAATAATTTAAGCCTTAAATTAAATACCAAAGTTATAAAGAGTTATGTGCTTGAGAGTCTACGTAAATTAGTACATTTTATCAACACAGATAAATTGAATATCAACAATAATTTTTGATCCATTAAATTTTGTATTGAATTACGTGACAAAATGTTAAATATCTTTTTTCTGTGTCCCAACTTTATTCCCCACTTAATCTATCTTAGTTATTGAAAAATTTTCATTGAAATGTCACATCTTCTTCATTTTATTTAATATAATTCGTTATAATGCAATGGAGACTAAAATAAATGTAAAAACAGATAAATATAAAAATTATATAAAAATTAGACTCATTATAACAGTATACATATGCTAAACAGTTACAATTGTAAGAATGTTGTGCTTTTGTCTAAACTTTACTTCACTTTACCTGCAACAATTATTCTTCAAAATCATTATTTTTTATTGAAAATTTGTTATTTTGTATTGAACTGCATTTTACCATTTTTTTAAATAACATTTAAGCAAATTTAAGAAATGGGAAAATGACATTATATTATATCGAAGAAAATCAGTTTCCGAACTTTTCAAGTTCAATATTTGTTTCCCTGACACCTGAAGACATCGTTAAAAAAATCTACCAAAAATCATGGAAACCTATTTTTTGTAGAAAAGTTTTTTTTGGTATTCTGATCCGGAAACATTCACTGAAAAAATGGCTTGTTGGACCAACTACTTTAGTAGTTGGACAAAATACTTTAGAAGTTGGGAAAACTACTTTAGTATTTACGAACTTTTACTAGTTGATGTAAAATACATTCAAATTTTTGTTGTAACAAACTGCATAGTTACACCTACTAACAAAATAGTTGTCCCAACTAATAAAGTAATAGAGACATTAGGGTGGTCCAAAAAAAGGCTTTGTTTGAAAAGTTAAAACGCCGCGCTTTTCTATTTTTACAAAATTTTGGACAAATAATGAAGTTTGACCCTTAGGATAACTTGATCGGATGATTTTAAATGCTGCATTAAAAATTTTTAAGTTTAAAACATGAAAATAGTCAAAAAATTTTTTTCTTTTTTAAAGAATTTTTTTAAAATTCGTAGTAATAAGTGAATGTAAAACTATTCGCACTATCATTTAGTACATCTTTTAGAGATATGTGAGAAAAAAATTGAAGCAGTTTTTTATTTATGTTTGTGATGTCTATAGAAAATTGAAAATTATAGTCTTTCTGCTAATGGTAACAGGCTTCTATTCGCTATGACTTTTTTAAACACATAATATTGCTAGCTGACTTTGTTGCTCGGATGGTCATATACAAAGAAAAAAATTAAAATGCCAAAATTTGTTTAACGTTAAGAAAATTAGCTAAAAAATTCGTCTGTTTTTGATATTTTTACTACAAAATTGAAGTTTTTAGTTCCTTACAGGTCGCAAAAAATTAGAAAAATTTTTTAAACTATAAACATGGATTCTAATACATATTGGGATATATACATACATATTATTGATACATACATATTATTATTATAATTATTATAATAATAATATTATAATAATAATATTATTATTATACACTAATAATATTATTATTATACATACATATTATTATTATAATACCTATTGTGCAAGCTTTTTGCAAGTTTGAGATCAATAGATAAAACTGTTCTCTGATGAATATCGCAATTATAACCTCGAAAAAAAATTTTTTTCTTAATGTTAAAAGCTCCCTTTTTTTAAACAAGTTAATCGTAACCAAAAATGTTTGAAGCAAAAATTATTTTTCGGATATATATGAGCAACTTTTGATAACATTTCACTATTAAAAAATAAATAATTATATAAATACATGTGACTAATGATTGCAAAACAGAACAATGGTTTTTGTTCTGCAGATATTTTTCTAAAATATTAATTATGTTCAAGGACGCTTCTGACAAAAAAAATGCGCTAAACACGAATATGGTCTCAAAGAGTATCCATGTCAAATTTTTGAGAAAATAAGTGTTAATATCCCTAAAAAGCACATTTTTCAGTAATTTTTAAACATTCCTAAATTAACAACTTGAAGTGCTAGAAATTTTGAAAAGGGGTTAAAATAAAACTTAAACCTTGTACTTTAAAAGCACTTGTTTGAAAAGTACTTGTTTAAAAGTAACTAGTTTGAAAAAAAGAAGCTTTTAACGTTAAGAAAAACATTTTTTCGACTTTATAATAGCGATATTTAGAGAAGGGTCTTATCCATTGATTTCAAACTTCCAGAAAACTTGAACAACATGTATTACAATCTAAATATATAGTAAAAATAATTTTTAAAATTTTTTGCTATCTGTAAGGGGCGAAAAACTTCAATTTTTTATTAAAAATATCAAAAAAAGACGAGTTTTGGAGCCAATTTTCTTAAAATTAAAAAAAATTTTAAACAATTTTTTTTAGCACCTGAACATCCGAGCAAGAAAATGTGCTAGCAATGTAATATTTTAAAAAATCATGGTAAATAGAAATCTCTAACTATTAGCAATTTTCAATTGTCTTAGGCATCACAAACTTAAAATCTAAATCAGTCAAAATTTTCACTGATTTCATTCCGTAATCCATTTCTAGCTAATTTATCAGTGAATGTTGATTGAATTTCAGTTAATTTCACTGAAATTCAGTGAATTTTGACTGAAGTTCAGTCAATTTCACTGAAATTCATTCAAAATTCACTGATGAATTAGCTAGAAATGGGTCACTGATGAATTAGCTAGAAATGGGTCACTGAATGGAATCAGTAAAAATTTTGACTGATTCAGATTTAGAGAGTAAATAAAACAATTGTTTCAAATTTTTTCACATATTTCTAAAATATGTACAAAATGTGCATATAGTTTTGTATTCACTTGTTACTACGAATAAAAAAATTGTTTTAAAGAAAATAGACCATTTTTCCCCTTTTTTCATGTTTTAAACTTAACAATTTTTGAGGTAGCACTTAGAATCATCCGATGAAGTTCTTCTCAAACGCAGCCTTTTTTGGACCATCATAAGAGGTAGTGAATTTTGGATAAGTGAATTTGGACTGAATTTCAGTGAATTTGGACTGAATTTCAGTCAATTTTACTGAAATTCAGTGAATTTTGACTGATTTTTAGTCAATTACACTGAAATTCAGTCAAAATTCACTGATGAATTAGCTAGAAATGAGTCACTGAATAAAATCAGTGAAAATTTTGATTGATTCAGATTTAGGAAGTAAATAAAACAATTGTTTCAAATTGTTTCACATATCTCTAAAATATGTACGAAATGTACATATAGTTTTGCATTTACTTGTTGTTACGAATAAAAAATTGCTTTAAAGAAAATAGACAATTTTTCTCCTTTTTTCATGTTTTAAACTTAAAAATTTTTGAGATAACACTTAGAATCATACAATGAAATTCTTCTAAGACGCAAACTTCATTACTTACCCTAAATTTTGAAAAAATCGAAAAGCTTTTTAATTTTTCAAAAAGTCTTTTTTGAACCACCCTAAGAGGCATATATTACAAGCCAAAGTATTTGGCCCAACTAACCATTTTTCTCAGTGCCTTTTTCAGTCTCTATTACATAATCACAAACTTCAGACAATACTTATCTAATAATATATAACAATCTTTTCTCTAATTCGTCATAAAAACTCGCATCAATAATAAATCAACATCCACAAACTCTTCCGAAATCTTCTGAATGTTTGTCACATTAAATCGAAAAAATGCTGCACACTTCTCAATAAATTATATAAAAATCCCAATTAACGGTAAAGCCTCGGTTAAATGACCTTTCGTCTCAAGCGGCCAAGGCTTTCTTCACTCAACATTTTATATTTAGAACTCAGTCTCTCATCTGGAGTCTCTCCTCAGATCTTCTCTCAACTCTTTCATTTCTCTAGACTGTCTGAAACTCTGAAACTCTCTCGCATATATCGCTTCCGTATATGTATAATATCCTCCCTGCTTTTTTCAGGACGTCGAAAGAGGGGAGGTTGATCAAAGAGGGGGCAATCCCCATCCAACGTCGGCGTCGGCGTCGGTCAGGGAACAAGCATCAGCACCTGGAAGGCCGCGCGGTACACGTGGCGTTCGAGTCAGTCGGAGCCAACAACGTTGGAGTGCGGTTTGTCGTATTTTTCAACGCCTCGTGATGGCCACGCTGATCCTCGGGGCCTCACTAGCCGCCCTCGGGGCCCTATGGATTTATCTGGGCCCACTTTTCATTGTCCAGCTCGTCCTGGTCGTCCTTGTAGCCTACTTCGTGGCTGGAGGCAGGCTCAGGTGGTTCTACGTGGCCTTCAAAACAGCCCCCCGTGACATCAAGTGAGTCCAAAATAAACTTTGCCCCCTTAAGAAAACAGTCTATGATTCCCCACTTTCCTTAAAAACAGAATCAAATTGAAAAAGTTTTTTTTTTAAGTAAGAAAAAGTACTTAAACTAGGTTCCTTGACCTCAGTTTGGAGCACACTTTCTTAGTGAATAGAAACTGAAGGAATGGGTGTAAATTGATTGATAGGGTGGGTTCAGGATAGCTGATGACCGTACTTTTAAGTGGGTCAAGGAACTAAATTGATAGAGGTCATGGTTCTTGAAATAGGGATATTTGAAGCTGAAATTTGATGCACATTTTGCTTGTGGATGAGTTTTGAGGAGGTTATCACGTTTGGATGATGGTTCTATGTGTTGAATAATTCACGATACTTGAAACTGGGAAGGTAAGATAATTCCAGATCGCGTAAAAAGAAAAATTCTTTCTTTGGAGTTTCATTTATCTGATAACATTAGGGTGATAAAGCAGTATTTTGGTATGATCAGAAATTATAAATCTGTTTTTTTCAGTTTATCAATTTAAAAGTTACAGTATTATTAATCGGAATGTTTATTATTAAAATTGATTGCAATTGTAATTGTTGTGACCATAATAATTGTCGCAACAATTACAATTGTCATAACAACAATAGTTATTTTAGTCATTTTTGTGCTTAATGTAATCTTTCTTTCATAGTTGATGTGACTAATGTAAAATTCTTTTTGCGGTTTATTTAAACCTTAATTATTCTGCAATAAAAGAAAACTGCTGAAAGCAAAAAAAATACATCCGATATGTAATTAATTCACATTGAGATTGTCGAACACGTGCATGGAAAATTTGCTTGATCATGTGAATTTAAAAATTATCTGTTAGATAATAGTAATAATAATAATAATAAGACACGATTTACAATAATTTTAGTGTTAATTATAAATCTATACATTATCCGATTATCTCAATTCAATTGTAAATAATAATAACTATTGTAGTAATCCGTTTAGGAATATTACACTGTAAGATTCAAATATTTTAAACTCACTCTAATTTAAATACCAATGAGACTTTAATACTCAATAACTCTAAAAAAGAATAACTATAATTATTCTTTTTTATTCTATAGTTTTATTCTATACTATAGTTATTCTAAAAAAGAATAACTATAGTTATTCTTTTTTTGCTATTTTAAACTAGTTTTTTTTGCATTTATAATTAGATTTCTTATTTCAAAGAGTTCTGAAGAGTTCTGAATTATCATTTGGGTAGGTTGCGAGTAGAATTTCATATCAGTGTATGAGTTGTATTAGATGCAAATTTTTAGATGCTGAGAATGTTTCCAATCCGTGTAACACAAAATTACGAATTCTGCTATACGAAAACAAGGATTTTTTCATATTAATTTACAAGGGTTTAAAATTAATTGACCGTTCTTAATACTTGATGACGTCAGCTAAAACGTTAGACACATATGCATGAAAAATATTAATTACGCACGCATGATAAAATATACGTAAATTGCTATTTTGAATATTCGTGTCGTTGATGGGTGCATTGCCTTCGCGTGAAACGGTAGATAATGGGTTATATGTGGAGTATATCTAGTCGATAGTAACCACATTTGAATAATTTTAATTGACCAGTTTTAAAACATTTTTTAACATGTTTCTGTATGCTTTATGTTTCTAACATTGTTTTTACATGTTCTTTGTTTTCTTTAAATTCGTTGTTATAAGAAATAAATGTTTATTTTGAATATTTAAATTTTATCCAGTCCAAGTTTTCAGAATAGTGCCTCTCTTGGCACTATTCATCATTGTTCGTCACTGGAAAAGTGACAAACACGTCAATGTAAGTTTCCATCTTTTCATTTCATTTCCATCATGTCATTTCCATCAAATTCATTTCCATCCATATCATCCGATATGAAAGAAATTTGGTTTATTTTGAATATTGATTTAGTAAAAAGTATAAATTATGAAACTTAATGTAATTTAATAAATAAAGAAATAAATCAAGATTAAACGAAAGATTCGAGATTCATAGAGTCAATTATAAATTTACGTAAATAACATCAAACTAGTTTTAGGTATTTGGATTTTGGACTTGAACCTATGACGAAAGTTCAGCTCTTTTCATACTTTATTTTATAGGCATACTTAGAAAATATTCTGTATTACATTTTTTATACTAACTCTTACATAATTTAATTATACTTTGTTCTAAAATTTTTTTGGACTTTGAGTCTCTTTCTGATATGTAATTTTTTTGGCAGTTTTAATTGAAACATTAATATAAGACACTTTATTTGAATTAAAGGAAAATAAAAATTTCCTCTCTAGAAAAATGAAAAAAAAATTATTTATTATATTGATCAGTAAAATGCTTTTGTTGAAGTCAAATAATTACAATGAAAAGAATCGAAAACTAATTTTGGAAATTCGAGATTAAAAATTCGCAAATATGCACAGAATATTTTTTTGAATTAATTTATGTTTCGTGATTTGATGATGGCCTTAAGAGCTTCCTGCTCGTGTCGACAATTATTACAGTAACTTGCAAAATTAATTATCAGTTACTTCCCAGCCGTACATTGTCATAAAAGATTAATACTTTCAATCAAAATGACACAGCAACCTTTGTCTACATTTTATTTTCTTAGTTTTTATAGATATTGATTTTCAAAAAATTTTAGGGTCCCAATTATTATATTTTCATCGTATGCGAAGGTATTGTTTTTAAATTAATTTTTTAATAATTCTGAATCGTATTCTCATCACAGTAAACCCCAGATATATTTTTATCTGAAGTTGGATAAAAACGTTGCAAACAATTGAAAACTACAATTATCTGACATCGGATCATTTTTATCGGGAGGTGGATAAAAATTATCCGACGCCGAATAATTGTAGTTGTCAATTGTTTGCAACATTTTTATCCAACTTCAGATAAAAAATATACCTGGGATTTACTGAACAGTTGTGAAGACATTAAAATTTTAAGAAGGACAAACAAGATTAACTAAAAATTAACAAATTTTTCGCTTATCATTTTCGTGACTTTGAAAATCACAGTTGAATACATGCTGATTACAATTGAATACATGCTGATTTATACGTGGTTTATTAATGACATTTTGCAGAATGATAAACTTTACTTGTTTTTCAACTTATTGATCAATTAATAAAAAAAACTCTTTAACATTTATAAGGATGAGTTCGTATCTTGGTTTCTCTTTTTTTTATATGGAACTTTCTTGGGTTTGAAAGTGAGAATTTTTCGAAATAATTCTCCACTGACCAACTCCACTTTCTATTTATGACTTTGGGTTCAACACCGGTGAACGCATTAATTATCGCGTGCAGACGCGACTTATGTTCCAATGGGAACAATTTCAAGGTTGTAGGAAAACGATATCATTTTTGTATTAATTATAAAATACGTTAAATAGAAGGAATAATTTTTTCTTTGGGAAGTATTTAATTTTAATTTTAAAAGATTTCAAATCTTGAAATTTTAATTTAGATGTTGAATCAAGATTGTTTTTATCCTTTTATACTTTCTATGCTTTTTTAAAAAGATTTATACTTTGAGATGAACTTAATAAAAGGAAATGCAACACCTGCGTTTCAGAGGTCGGTTTTCTTCCAATGATAGAGTGAACAAAGCCGTTGCTGTGATTATAGAGCACTAACGGTCAATCAACTTGAATCGTGATTTGCAGTTATGGAACCGACAAATGGGATGTAACGCAAAAAAAATTATTCAATGAAAGTAGCACGATCTAAGGCATTTTTAAGTAATGCAAAAATATAAAAAAATATCAAAATAAAAAATATAAATTTAAGGCAATGTGTTTTCTTTTCTATAACATTTTTAAATCCAGTACAGTCCAAAGTGTACAATTGATTGCTAAAGAAAATTAGTAAAACGAAATAAAAATTCCTGGTATAAATTATGCGCTACTTTATCATAATTTATCGGCATGCAGTTATAATCAAACTCTAAATCACTGAACATAAAAAAGAATCTCAATTTAGGATTATTATTTTAATAGACGAAAACATGTCATGGAAATAATAAAGTGATAAATAAAGTAATACGCAAATGATTCAATTTGCGACAATTCAATTTTTCATTATAAATGGCTATTATTATATGACAATTGGTCATATTATTATTATACAATACATATTATTATCATACAATTGGTCAATTGGTATTATTACAATTGGCTATTATTATATGACAAAATATGACTTGTAAAATTTACAATACTTATTCAAGAAATAGTTACCTCAAACTATAGAATAAAATAATAAACGAATAAAAATAAATTCTTCTAACACAAATATTGTGTGTAAACAATTTACAACTGTCGTAAGCTGTTCTTTTTTCTTATTCTTCTACGTAATATCGACAGTAGAAACTAATTATTGTTGGGATTAAAGTTCATAATTAGAAATTAAAACATAGACAAGCACTTAATGGAAGATGAAGTTTTTTATTGAAACAAAACTATGAAACGTCAGTTATGCTAATTGAACTTGTGGAAAGAAAACCATGCCATTTTGATTAAATGAGTGTAAAGATGTAACAAATATTATGTTAATACTGTGTTTATTTGTATACTTTGTCTCTGTTTACAAAATAAATTTTCGAAAAAGAATGGTTCTTAGTCGCCCAAAAAAATGTGTTGATTGTATATTTTTCTGTCCAACAATTTGTTTCAAAATTAACAAAATTTATAAGTCTTTTTAGACGTGAGTTTCAATTTAAAAGTTAAGGAAGTTTTATTTTAAACTTAAATACAATTTAAGGCAAATTATGGTACTATTCCAGTGATACAACCGAATCTTTCCCAGTGGGTTGAGAGATTTCCTGTATATCTGGTATTCCTCAACGTGTATGAGAGATCCAGACTCGTTTTTCTCGTTTCAAGTGTGCCCACATCCAGCAACAAGAAAACCATAGGTCCAGCGTGAATTTAAAAATCAGGCATGCCTGCATCTTGAAAGAAATATTTTACGCTCAATAAACCGATATAATTTATGGCCTTATATTCTTTTTTAAACACGAACTTATCAATTGATTATTTTAGGATTCGGTCAGCTATTTTTCGAATGGCTAATATTTTTAGGTTCTTTTGCGTTTATATGTAACATGTATAAAAAATTGCATACGAAAAAAATAATGTGAGAAGAATTATGTTACAGGAAAATTATGGGCGATTTTCATTTCTTAGATGTCCAATATTTTATAGAATTATAAATTAAAAATATAGCTTTTTACAATATTTCCTTATTTTCTCTTGCAAATTTCGTGAAAGAATTAACACTTTTAAACATTATTTACTATTCTATTTTATAAATTGAATTTTAATAAATTTATTCAATTTTTTCAGAGCCGTCAGTCGATATGTCAAACTTCTTTGGGTGATTCGCGGCCACGAAAAGAAAAATCGGAGTGTGGCTGACGTTTTCCGGCAAAATGTTGCTCGAAATCCCAATAAAGCCTGTTTGGTGTTTGAGGATCAAGAGTGGACATTCCAACAAGTAAGAATATTATATTTATAAATTATAATTATTTTCAAACAATTATTCTTCCAATTTAAATGGAATTTTTGGCCCTTTACATACTTTAATTTCTGACAATTATTTGCAATATTGAAATTATTACTAATTCTTTGATTACTAATTTCAGATACTAAATAAATAGTTGAATTTTCAAAACATTTTTTTCTAGCAATAAATCTATGTTCTTCGCGCAATGAGAAACTATTGGACTTATTATAATTTCTGCATTAAACCTGTTTTGCTTTGTTTGTACAAGACAAGCATACAGTCATCCTTGTTAAAAATTCAATGTGAATTCTAAAGTAAAGAAAAATATCCAAAATTCGTCTATCATTAGAGGAAAATATTTATCGAACGTTATTATTAGAGATACTTTGAGAATTCTATTAACAAGTGCTTAACCAAACATTCCTTGTTTTATTAATTCCTACTTTCTTTGGGGTGTAGATTCAAGCTTTAATATAAAATTTGCTATAGGTTTTTAGAGGAACTTTTAAAATTGTCATAGTATAACAAAAGACAATTTATTTGGGTAAACTTTATTAGTGCTTTTTGTGAATTTTTATTTAAAAATCCTTGCATTTTTATTTTAGGTGGAGGACTTTAGTAATAAAGTAGCATCGGTATTTAAAAACCATGGATACCGGAAAGGAGACACAGTGGCATTATTTTTGGAAAACCGACCAGAATACGTAGGAATTTGGCTCGGACTTAGTAAACTTGGAATAATTACACCTCTAATTAACACCAATTTGAAAAAGGCTTCCCTTTTGCACAGCATCAATACTGCAAAGTGTCAAGCCTTAATTTATGGTGTTGATTTAGCAGATGGTAAGTAAATTATAAGTTACAATAATTTGTACAATTACAATAATTTTCAGACATTCTTGTACTTATCAGATAATTTTACCGAAATATTTAATCTCTCCCGCGTGTTTCTGTCTAATCAGATTTCACTTGATGGATCTAGAACGATTTACTCACGCTACGACTTAAGTGATGACGTTTAAAAAATTGAGAAAATAAGAAACGAGGTTTCTCAAATTATATAAAGGACAGAAGATCAAAACAGATCTACTTTAAGATCTACTTTTAAGTCCGTCAATCGAATAAAAAAATTGTTTAACTTGTTCAAAAAATAAAAAAGTTCTTGATAAGTTAAATATTAGTGTTCCAGGTTTATACAATTATAATTCGATCAATATAATTATTTTTGATCAGATACGATTTCGGAAAGACTATCAGAAATTGAAAGGGATAAAATTTACATAAATTTTTTATAAACGATTTGTAAATTGATTGTTAATTATTCTTGCAGCTGTTAAAGATATTGCATCTTCTCTGGATGCAAAACTTGCTCTCTACAGATTTGATGAGAAACCAGGATTACCATCAACTGGTCTCAAAGAAAAGGACCTAACTGCATTTTTAGCAGAAGCACCTACAGTCCCTCCAGTAGTTCAAGACAAAGGATGCTATCATGACAAAATCCTGTATATTTATACCAGTGGTACAACTGGTCTTCCCAAAGCTGCAGTCATTACAAATTCAAGGTTTGTCCCTTTTTTGTATAGAAAACATTAATTCAATCCACAAATTAATTAGAATTTCCTTTAAAGAATTATTAGTTCAAAGTTAATAATTTCTTGCCTAAAAATACAAATTAAATTGTGACATGATTGAAGAACCTCTTTAATGATTCGAATTTTTATTTTCCTGAACTTTTCTTACGAATCAGGTTTTATCATGTATTTTATATTTTTTACCTTGGTTGGTTAAAGTTCTCTTTAAATGTTCTAGTTTTTTTTCGTTTTAAAGAATTAGTAGTTCAAAGATAATTTTTTGCCTAATTTCTTGCGCCTAAAAATACAAATTAAATTATGACATGATTGACAAACCTTTTTAATGATTAGAATTTTTATTTACCTGAACTTTTCTCAAGAATCAGGTTTTATTTTGTATTTTATATTTTTATATTTTGGTTGGTTAAAGTTCTCTTTAAGTGTTCTAGTTTTTTTCCCCTTTAAAGAATTATTAGTTCAAAGTTAATAATTTCTTGCCTGAAAATACAAATTACATTATGACATGATTGAAGAACCTTTTTAATGATTCGAATTTTTATTTTCCTGAACTTTTCTTCATAATCAGGTTTTATTTTGTATTTTAAATTTTTATACTTTGGTTAGTTAAAGTTCTCTTTAAGTGCTCTAGTTTTTTTTTCCTTTAAAGAATTATTAGATTCTTTATTCTTGCTTCTTATTCTTTATTTCTTGCCTAAAAATACAAATTAAATTGTAGATGATTGAAGCACCTTTTTAATGATTAGAATTTTTATTTTCCTGAACTTTTCTTAAGAATCAGGTTTTATTTTGTATTTTATATTTTTATATTTTGATTGGTTAAAGTTCTCTTTAAGTGTGCTAGTTTTTTTCCTTGAAAGAATTATTAGTTAAAAGTTAATAATTTCTTGCCTAAAAATACAAATTTAAATGTGACATGATTGAAGAACCTTTTAAATGATTCGAACTTTTACTTTCTTGTACTTTTCTTAAGAATAATCAGAATTTATTTTTTATTTTATAGTTTAATATTGTGATAGGTTAAAATTCTCTTTAAGTGTTCTGGATTTTTTTCCTTGAAAGAATTATTAGTTAAAAGTTAATAATTTCTTGCCTAAAGATAC
>JBAGKK010010821.1:20642-30929 GCA_037177015.1 Euceroptres primus
AGTTTTTTTCCTTGAAAGAATTATTAGTTAAAAGTTAATAATTTCTTGCCTAAAAATACAAATTAAAATGTGACATGTTTGAAGAACCTTTTAAATGATTCGAACTTTTACTTTCTTGTACTTTTATTAAGAATAATCAGAATTTATTTTTTATTTTATAGTTTTATATTTTGATGGGTTAAAATTCTCTTTAAGTGTTCTAGATTTTTTTTCCTTTGAAGAATTATTAGTTCAAAGTTAATAATTTCTTGCCTCAAAATACAAATTAAATTGTGACATGATTGAAGAACCTTTTTAATGATTTGAATTTTTATTTTCCTGAACTTTTCTTAAGAATCAGGTTTTATCTTGTAGTTTATATTTTTTTATTTTTGCTGGTTAAAGTTCTCTTTAAGTATTCTAGTTTTTTTCTAGTTTTAGTTTTTTTCCTTTAAAGAATTATTCGTTCAAAGTTAATTTCTTTCCTAATTTCTTGCAATTAAATTGATATGATTAAAGAACCTTTTTAATGATTCGAATTTTTATTTGCTGAACTTTTTTTAAGAATACGGTTTTATCTTGTATTCTATATTTTTATATTTTGGCTGGTTAAAGTTCTCTTTAAGTGTTCTAGTTTTTTTCTAGTTTAAGTTTTTTTCCTTTAAATAATTATTAGTTCAAAGTTAATAATTGCATGCCTCAAAATACAAATTAAATTGTGACATGATTGAAGAACTTTTTTAATGATTCGAATTTTTATACGTTTCTTAAGAATCAGGTTTTATTTTGCATTTTATATTTTTATATTTTGGTTGGTTAAAGTTCTCTTTAAGTGTTCTAGTTTTTTCCTTTAAAAAATTATTAGTTTAAAATTAATAACTTCTTGCCTAAAAATACAAATAAAATTGTGACATGATTGAAGAACCTTTTTATGATTCGAATTTTTATTTCCCTGGACTGTTCTTAAGAATCAGGTTTTATTTTTCATTTTATATTTTTATATTTTGGTTGTTTAAAGTTTTCTTTTAGTATTCTAGTTTTTTTTTCATCAAGCTGATTTCCTTCTCAGTTATTTAAAAGAAAAATAATCCATTTTTTAATTAAAAACTAAAGAAATTTAATTTACATGTATTATAATTTTTTGCAGATTCATGTTCATTGCAAGTGCTATTCACTTCCTAGTGGCATTTCGTAGTTCCGACAGATTTTACACACCATTACCTCTATATCACACTGCGGGTGGTATCATGACCATAGGACAAGCTCTTCTACATGGAGGGACTACCGTAATTAAGAAAAAATTTTCAGCAAGTGCTTACTTCAGTGATTGTGTAAAATACAAGTGCACGGTGAGACAATTCTCAAATAAACTTTGAAAATTATCAAAATTTAAAATCTCTGCTTTTATTAAAAATTAGAAAAAATATTTTTAACTTTCAACTTTTACGAAAACTATTTTTTTATAAACTTTAAGTCTTAAAATTAAAGACTTAAAAATATATGAATAAGGGTTAAAGACCTTTCTCTCTGTTATTGGAAATAATAAACTAATTATTTATAAATTATTTTGATTATTTTTTTTATGCAGGTTGCTCAATATATTGGCGAAATGTGCCGATATATTTTGGCAGTACCTCCAAAACCAGAAGACACACAACACAATCTTCGAACGATCTTTGGAAATGGCCTAAGGCCCCAAATATGGCGAGAATTCGTGGATCGGTTTAAGATTCCACAAGTTGCTGAATTTTATGGTGCTACCGAGGGTAACGCCAATATTGGTAAAAAAAAAAACTTATTTTTAAAACTATATTCTTCTTGAAATAAAAGTCCGGTTTTTTTAAGTTTCAGTTTCCCCTTTTTGTACTCTTATTCTTTAAACTTAAGAAGAAGTTTAAAGTTTAAAGTTTCCTCTTACTCTTTCTTCAAATCCTGAATTTTCCATTTTTATATTCTCTTTAACTAACAGAATTGTTCTCATATGCTTTACATTAATTCGCTTTCATTTTTTGAGTCTAATGGAATTTTTTAATTTCAGTTAATGTTGACAATACTGTTGGTGCAATTGGTTTCGTGTCACGCATAATTCCGGCTGTGTATCCAATTTCCATCATTAAGGTCAATGCAGATGGGGAGCCAGTCAGAAATTCAAAAGGACTTTGTGAAGTCTGCAAGCCAAGTAAGTTTCTCTAATAAAATCAAGCTGTATTTTTTTTAAATATTCAAAGTTTCCATTAAAAAAATTTATTTTTTTAATTTATAGTTTAATATTTTGTATCTTTCATAGACGAACCCGGTGTGTTCATTGGAAAAATCATTCCAAACAATCCAACCAGAGCTTTCTTAGGATATGTGGACGAAAAAGCATCTGAGAGCAAAATAGTTCGTGATGTGTTCACTAAAGGAGACTCAGCCTTTTTATCAGGTCAGTAATAGGTGATAAAATTTATATTTGAATTTATTAATTGAATATTTTTGAAAATATATTTTTCTTTAATAGGTGATATTATTGAGGCAGACGAGTTCGGTTACTTATTTTTCAAAGACAGAACTGGTGATACATTCCGATGGAAAGGAGAAAATGTATCTACGTCAGAAGTCGAAGCCATTGTTAGCAATCACATCAATTATAGGGATTGTGTCGCATATGGTGTCGAAGTAAGTCATAAATTTAAAATACAATTTTGCTCCCGAAAACTGCTTTTATTCACAAATAAAAGTATGAAAATGGAAAAATTAATTTTTTTATCATTTAGATTCGAGGGGCAGAAGGCAGAGCTGGAATGGCTGCTGTTTACGATGAAAATGGAAGTTTGGACATGAATCGTCTATCTTCCGATATTAAAGAACATTTGCCAAGTTATGCAAGGCCACAATTCATTAGGATATTAACGAAGATCGATTTAACTGGTATTTTTTCAATTCTCACGTGTTTCCTTTAACTTTTCCATGTCAGTTAAATTTTTTAATTTCTAATATTTTTCTTATATAATATTTTTAATCTTTTTTAATTTCTAATTCCAATATTAATTCCTATCTAATTCCAATAATTAATCATAAATGAACAATGATTTATTCCAGCAGAATAGAAAAGAAATAAAAAAAATCAATTTAATTTACAGGTACATTCAAGCTAAAAAAGAAGGACCTTCAAGAAGAAGGTTTCGACCCCAGGAGGATACGAGACAAACTTTATTATTTAGATCCAAAAGCAGGTTATCAGTTACTGTCTCCAGAAATTTTTGATCAGATCCAGCAGGGCAAAATTCGTTTTTGAAAATTCAAAATTGTAAGAAAACAAAGTGTGAAAATACTTCCAATGGTTTCACTGAAAAACGTATAATGAAAAATATATTTCTAATCAATGATTTTCCAATTCAAGTGATACCCTTTTTTAAAATATACTTAGAAATTAAATGATTTTTGGAAACTCAGGATAATAGAAATATATTTTTAGTATACGCATAATTAGAAATCAAATTCAAAATTTCTGGAATTACAAACTCCAGAAGAAATTTGATGCTAGACTGTGGAAAGTTATGCATCTATTAAAAAATGTCATACCTACACTAAGAAAAAAATACTTTTGAATCTACAACATATGCTATTGCGATCTGCCATAAGCAGATGTTATTGATTTATAATAATATACTATAGAATTTTGAGTATCACTATTGATTCAAATCGATAAACTTTAATTCAAAACTAGTAAATTTTGATTTAACAGCTGTGCTATAAATTTCAGAGCATATTACTTGAAATCTATAGCCTCTGCTTTTGGCAGATAGTAATAGAATATGTTATAGATTCAAAAATATTTTTTCTCAGTGTATTCTCAAAAGTATTTTTTTCTTTACTATGGTAAAGAAAAGGGAACAGAACAAAAAAATGCCCTTAATACTTAGGTTTTGATTTTAGAAAAAGAGAGGAGTCAAAAATGCAGCTATTATAATTTTCCTTCTTGTAAAAATATTTAAGTGTGTTATTTTTTTTTACATTTTCCACTAGATTCTCTAAAACTCAAATCTTAAACTATAGACGACTAATAATGCGCAACGAATTCGTAGAATTACATTTTTAATGGGGTGCAGCTCAAAAATATAATTGAGTGCTTTACGAATTTGAGCAATTTACAAAAAAGAGTCTAGAAAATGCAGGTACAACACTTGAGTAAAATCCTAAAGACTGTTCTGATTCACAAGAAAAATACTGAAAAGGAAAAGACAAAAAAGAAGATATGCCAGAGAATTGCCCTTTCAAAATCTTCCAGGGCAAGTTAAAATGTCCAATTTTGACTTGCGAAAGAAAAATACACTGTAAATAAAAATCTGCATATTATTACGAACTCGGAAAAATGTGAGCAAAAAGTTTCATCCAGAAAAAACATTAGAATACAAAATAATAACTTAATGAATGTGGCAAATTAAAATCTAAAAATTGTAGTCACGTTATTAAGATTTACAATAATTCAGAAACGAAAACTTTCTACCGCGTCCGTTAAAAATTCGAATCTTAAATTTTAGGAATTAAATTTCAGCAATAAAGTTTTTATTTTTTTATGTTAATAACCGAGCGATGAAACTTTTTGACAAGAGTTTTTTTTAATAACGTAGTTAAATGTAAATAAGTAAAACCCAATGCTAATTGATGATGGTAGCTGGTGATACCTCGTACCTATCGCGCAATAATTATTTAAAAAATATTATTATAGGGTTTTGGATGCATCAGCGATTGTCACTTGCTTTTAGGAATTATTAATAATGAAAATAATTGCATTTCCCAATTGTTTAATTAATTTCTTTTAACCATCCACTTCTGCGAAGTGGATCGTTATTTGGAATCTTGGTGCGAATATTTATTTAGGAGAAATAACAGTAGCGACTACAGAATTAGTAAAGAACTGATTAACTGCAAATTAATAAGAAAGAAAGTTAATAATCCTTTTCGACGATTTTTTATTCTATTTACCAATCGTTGGGCCAAAAGGAAAAACTCGTAATTTAAAGAAAAAGAAAACAGGCACTCATTTTAATTTCTCCTACAAACAATTATTTTAAGTTTCGATTTAATAAATGAAACTTAAGTTTCGATTTAATAAATGAAAAGTTTCGATTTAATAAATGAAACTTAAGTTTAATTATTTTATATTTGTTTATGTTTTCGCTTTATTTTGCAAGATAGGTAAATAATATTTATAATTATTTAACAACACGATATTTTAATTCGCGGTGCAATTGCAGTGGAATAATAGATTGTAGACGAAAGTGTTATAAAAACGATTGTGTTGAAAAAAATGAGAGATTATAATAATCTGATAATCAGGTTCATTTAAAAAATTCTGAAAATTAAATTTTATATTGTACATTAAAAGTTTTCTGCATTTCATTTATGTATAAAAAAAATTAAGGTTAGCCACAAATAAAGGTGAATTTGTATATTTAAAAAATCTTCTATCAGAGACATTTTTCTCTATGTAAGGGATCAGTCTAGATTTATCGTAAATATTTTTAAGAATTTTTTTTTCATACTAAAATTTATTTTCAATCAATATCCTAGACTCCAAAGGCTCGCATCATCGTTCTTAGTTCAAAGGAGGGTCGCAATAACGTCAAAAATTTATTTTCACATTTCCATCTTTTGACACATAAAAATAGAGGTATCAAAATAATAATAAAAATTTTTTATTTTATTTTTTTATTTATTTATGTTTGTGATCTGAACGCCTGAAGTGAGCCCTCCTTGTTTCTCGCCGACATGAAATCTCGACTTTGGAGCATCTGAAAACAAAAAATCGAGTAGTCTATTAAAAAGTAGAGTTGTTGCTATGGTCGGTATTAAAATTTTTCACCCTCGATGAAAAAATGGCGAAGTTTTGAATTTTTCGACCCTTTGTCGAAAAGAGGAAGAATTATCGCTATGGTCGACAGTAAAATTTTTCACCCCCGATAAAAAATAACAAAATGACTTTTGAGTTTTTCGACAAAGGGTCGAAAAATTCAAAAGTCTGTCATTTTTTTATTTTTCATTAGCGGTGAAAAATTTTACTACCGTCCATAGCGACAGCTCTACTTTTTAATAAACTATGTACTCGATTTTTTGTTTTCAGATGCTCCAAAGTCGAGATTTCATGTCGGCGAGAAACAAGGAGGGCTCACTTCAGGCGATCAGATCACAAACGTAAATAACTAAAAAAATAAAATAAAAATTTTTTTCTATTAGTTTAAAACCTCTATTTTTATCTGTGAAAAGATGGAAATGTGAAAATAAATTTTAGTATGAAAAAAAAATTCTTGATACTCGATTATATATAAAAAAATATGTAAAATATATATATATATATAAACCCAGACTGATCTGTAGAATGACGTTAATTTTAATTTTCAATATCGACGAATTAGCCATTTTTAATAAAATCACTGCACAAATATATAAACCTATAGGTGCGTATGAACTTTTTTAAAAGTAAAACTTGTGTAAAAGATTATTGTCTCTATAGTATGGTGAATTAAAACGTGATCCACTTCAATTATTATTTTTATTATTACATAATATTTAAAGATTAGAATAGTGACTCTGAAGCCGTTATGTTTATTCGCAACAATTTGAGATATTCACAGAGTGCAGTTTATCGCTACGATTTAGGAGACATTGTTACTTGTTATATTTTAAGAATAAAATTTTACTATTTTCTACATTCTTTCATTCATTATGCGTCTTTTAAGCACATTTGAGTACTTCTATTATTTCATAAAAGTAAAATTTTTGAAGATTTTAAACACTGGAGTTATTTTCACTTTAAAGTGATATTAAAAAGAAATTTTTTGTATGCTAATGTTAATATTAATCATTATGATTTTATTTTATATCTATTGCATTGAAAAAAACTATAATATAAATTTAAGCTTTGCTTCAAAATTCTTCTATACATTTTGAAATTACAAAATAGAAAAACTGCTTTGATGAAAATGTTATTTTATTTAGCTTTAATGAAAAATAAATTTATAAATAATAGGTAGAATTTCTCTTAAATATTTATTTTGCTAAAAGATCAGATTCGCGTGGTCCGGTAAAAATTTCACTTTCATTGAAAACGGAAGTTTCCCTCTCCCTTTTTATAAGTTAAGGCCAATGCACAACATGGAGCGAGAATACTAAAATTCGCGCATCATGAAAGATCTATTTTTGTGTAAGCATGTTTAAGGAAGACTCTCCGGCGAGAGTGAATGTTTTATATAACTACAACTCATTTTGCCCAGAAATAATTAAATTTCAGCACAAAGAATAATAAACCTCTTAAAAAACGTATGAATTAAAAAAATAAACAAACAAAGTAGTCAGTGCATCTAGTTCGCGGTCAAGATCGTCTTTTCTTTGTTCAGTTTTCGGTGTCGTTTATTCTTTTGTGGTTATGTGAAAATTTCGACGTTTCAAATGATTTTATAAAGTTGTTTTTTTATGATCATTTAATGATGAACAGTATTCCGGATATTTCAAGATTCAAGAACCGTTGATAGGTGCGCAATTTTCTACAGTGATCTAAACTTCCTTTGCGCGGTTACAAAAAGGGGAAAAAGTAGTTTGAAAGCAAAGATCATTTTTAGCAGGTGAAAATAAAGGACCGATTCAACTTGTAAGTAAGTTTTAATTACGAATTCTGTTTAGAAATATGGGAAAGTTTTATTCCGTAAATACAGAATACAATACTAATTGGATTGACAAAGAAATTTAACAAGGGGCAAATATCCGATGATTTGAAATTTCAGTGTTAGGTAATGATATTATACAATTCGGGACATATTTCCAAAGAAAATGTTTTGTTAAGTGAAAATTGTAAATGCAATTGATAATAAAATCTCTCTTTGTTAGTTATCTTTCATTGTTATCAATTTTCTGATATTTAACAATCACTTTAAAATAAATTTAGTTTAAATTCAAAATTGATATAAAAATCATTTTTCTTGTCAAAGAGAAAATTTGAAATTTAGGACTTATTTACGTTTTAGTTCTAATGGATTAAAACTGTTACCAAAAAATGTTTTGCAAAATACATTGCAGTATTAATTTCTATCTTAAATCCGCTTGCTGGTTTTGAAGTAATGAGTTGCAAATTACTTTTTTCGTTGTACCTTGTTCTTATAAGCACACCCTTTTATCTGAATCTTACTCAGATATACCCAAGAAAATATTTGTTAAAAATAAACAAGCAATTTAAATTTGTGCTCCAGATTTGATAGCCTTGGAAAAGTGAAACAAAGGAAAACTCAAAATATACACTGATGGTAATCTTGAAATCTTGGTGAGTTTGCTAGACTAAAAGTACGACGAACTTTGTCGCCGTAAGAACAAATAAAATAACGGAATGTATTCTATATATACAGATAGCACAGCTGTCATTTACGCGGTTTTATCACGCTGCATTTTCTGTAGGAAATAAAGCAGACTTGCAAGGTCATCGACCATTTCGCAGTTCTGGTGTAATCAAATTAAATGGAAAATTATGCCAGTTACTAAAAATTACAAAAGCATGCATTATTCCATGATAAAATGACAAAATTTTATATTAAATTGAATATTAGTATTTCAAAATTCCGATTAAAGAATATTAAAGAGATATTTTTTTAACCCTTTAAGGAACGCACCTCTTTTTAAGAAAAAAATTCAATTTTTTCAAGTGGTATGTGTATGTTTTTCTACATGTATTTTTGTAAAATGGCATTTTTGAAAAATTCAATTATTCAATTTTTGCAACTAAACAAAAAAAATTTTATTTTTCTCTGCCCGAAAAATCGAAAAACCTTCTTTAGGATGCATTTGTAGGTGACAAATTTTCTGAAATTTTTAAAATTAAAATGGTAAAAGATATTTTAAAAAATATTCGTTACCCTAATGTGATTTTCATGCTCTCGCCCCCAAAATTTGTTCGAATTCTAAAAAAAGTAAACACGTATTTCTTAATTTTGAAATCAATTGATATTTAGAGGGTGCTCGAAGCCCATAAAGTTTTATGTGTATTTCCCAAGGGGAAAAAAGACGTTTTGTAAATTTGCGATAGAATCGTTAATATTAGGTTATCTTACTGCAACTAGTGCGTTTTTCTTGAGAATTAATCGCTGAATACGAATCATTAATTACCTTCTGAACTCTATCCACATAAACCACTTTTATAGGGCCCCAACAAAACTCCATAAGTGCAGAAATGAGATATCGCTTTTTTTGGGCGTTTAAACTTAATTCTTTGCAGTTTTTTTTACAAATCGCTTTTAGTACGTAAGATATTACTATTTAAACATATTTTGATGTTTTAAAAATTGTTTAAACAATTTATTATTGTTTATAACTATCTTTTCTGTAGAACAAAGCTAGAAAATTTCGTTTTTTGCTACATTCAATTTTCCTTCGACTCTATAGTTAGAATGAAATAATTATTGAAAATTAACAAAAGTAATTGTTTAAACAAATAATTAGTGTTTATAACAATCTTCTCTTAGAATAAAGCTAGGGTAATTTCGTTTGTTTCTACATTCTTCAATTTTTCTTCGACTCTTTAGTTATCAACAAATAACAACTAATAAACATCCACAAAAATCATTTTTTAAACTACATATTATTGCTGTTTATTACATTTTTTTAAGGAATAATCCAGGAACTTGCGGTTTATTCGAAAATTTTAAACTTTTCTTCGGCATTTTAGTCATGAATAATTAAATAATTAAACATCAACAAAAATCATTGTTTAAATAATAAAAATACTTAATTTAGAAAAGAATAAAGGAAAACTTTTTAAATAATGATTCTTGTTGGTGTTTATTGATTATTTGTTCATAACTAAAAAGTCGAAGAAAAGTTCGAAATTTTAGAAAATACCGCAAATTCCTGGATTAATTCTGAAAAAAGCATAATAAGAGACAATAATATACAGTTTGAAAAACGATTTTTATTTATGTTTATCGGTTATTATTTGTTGATAAGTAAACAAAATTTCTTGATTCGTAAAAAGTCGAAGAAAAGTTGAAGAATGTAGAAAAAACCGCAATTTTCTATCTTTAATTTACGAAAAAATTGTTTTATGACCAATTATAAACAATAATAAATTGTTAAAAAAATTGTTTTTGTTAATTTTCATTAATTTTTATCTATGTTCATTAATTGTTATCTCGAGATAACAATTGATGAAAATTAACGTACGTATAGAAAACAATTTGTGGAAAAAAACGGCAAAAAAAAATTAAACATGTACCTGAAGTTCTGAACGTTCAAATGAATGAAAAGTTTTTTCATAACTAAAATTTAGCTTGAAATATTGTTCCA
>JBAGKK010010822.1:0-12072 GCA_037177015.1 Euceroptres primus
ACAAAATTACATGAAATTATTAAGAACTCATAAAAATGGTTAAAATGGTGGGCCCACATATGGTTAAAAATATAAAATGTAATATCTAATACAACACAGAATAACACACATCTATATAAAATAAAAGCATAAACACTCATATAACACACAAGTTCATACCTTTAATATAAAGATATAAAAAAGGGCTTTCCTTCTTCATTCCTTATCCTATCTGATAAGGAGGAAAAATTTGAAGAGAGGAATGCCACGTCCGGATGTAACATTATTTATTCTATTAATTTAATTAATTTAATTAATTTAATTTATTTAATTAATTTAATTAATTTAATTTATTTTATTTATTTTACTTATTTTATTTATTTTATTCATTTTATGTATTTTATTTATTTTATTTATTTTATTTATTTTATTTATGTTACGTCGCAGGAGCGACGTTTAGTAGAATTATTTAAAAATATTTAATAGAATCTGTTCTTGAGCGGCTAAGAGCAGATTCTTATGGGATCTTTCCCGTTTTAAGGAAAGAAAACCACCCGCAACTCTTATTTATCAGGAAAATCGTTGGAATTGGAAAGAATAGATGAGAACGAAAGGAAAAAATTCAAAGGGAATACATTTGTTATAAAACTCTGCAATTTATTGAAGAAAATCGTGACTTACGTATAGATTCCGTTGTCAGGAAGCTGCCTGGCTGCTCGGTTTGAAGATGCTTGCTAAAACTGCTTCTGATTTTTATTTGTACCACCAGAATGGTCTGATATCACTAATTCTAAATTGTCTGATATCACTGATTCTAAATTGTCTGATATCACTGATTCTAAATTGTCTGATATCACTGATTCTACATTAAAACTACCGGAAAATAGTCCCGGGCAGATGAACTTTAATTTAGTAAAAAAAAGGAATGAATTCGAGTCCAGGAAGTGGACGTATCTTTGGACGGTGCCGACTCACGGACAGAGGCTTGAATTCGGAACAAGTTCCCTAAAGACGAGCTTGACAGATTCGCGAAATCGTTGACCCGAGTCCTAGTTTGACAACGCCAAGTCAGGAAGGGATCAGATTTTTAGTCTGATCGTACTCGAAGGTTGAAACAACTCTGACTGATCGGTACCGTAGTTCCAAGATCGTCCTGCGGGTCCCATCCGTGACCAAAGCGAGGGAGCCGCCTAATTTTGGAATTTGACCAATTAGAGGGAAGGGGTGTCAATTTTGAAAAGTGGAAAGTGTAGGTGGTAGTGGGGAAGGAAGAAAGTGCATGCTGCTATCACGTGTACTCGAGAAATCGGTACCTGATGCCTTGCGACCTTGAGGGCCTTCTGGCGTTGATTGAAGCTGAGTAAACCCAAGTTTTGTATCGTAAACTTAGTGAGGGTCCAGTAAATCGGTTTAGGGTTATTGAAAATTTCGATTTACGGCAGGGACAGAAAAGTTTACTAAATGTTCCATTTACGATCTTAGAGGACCCTGGGTTTGCTTCTTCTCATTAAGGGATTAAGATGTTAAGATGTTTTTGTACAATTCACTGCAGCTACGTGACTATGACCAAGGAGAAGGAATTAGTGAGGAAATTGAAAAAGATGAAATTCCAAAAATCTGCGTCCCAGTCCAGGGCCCTGGAAGTACCTTGAAAGGGTGTAATAAAAATAAATAAAAAAAAGGTTATTTATGTGAATTGGTGGAAAGTCCCAGCTTTAGCAATCGTCTCCAGCCTCCAGATGCAACTTCCTGTTAACTGACATAAAATATAGAAATGCTTACAGGAATTAATAAGTGTACAAATTAATAGGTAAAGAGTATATAGACATAGCCGGCGTACTAAGTCATGTAGAGGCATAATTCATGCTTAAATTTTAAAACTAACCATCAGAATACACATGAAGGTTTAGTGAAGCGACAACACACACATACACGCATACACGTTTACATATAGAGAAAAGGTGGTAACATAAAGCAAAAGATACAAGCAGTAATTATTTAACATGGCGAGGTAGAAGAAATGCAAAATCTTAACTATTGATGCAAAAATAAAATTAACTAAATTATAACTTAGATTAAGAAATAAGGCTACTTCTGTTTTCCTAAACCTAAGCTAAATTGTAAACAAAAATAAGGGTGGTATGCTACAGCCGGACGTAACATCCCCCTCCTTAAAATGGAAATTGCGCTGAAGGCGAATTTTCATTCCGGCGAGCGTGGCAGGGACTGATGCGTGAGGCGGGGAAGAATACAAGTCCGATGTAGTGAGGTACCTTCCAACATAAATGATATAGCATGATGGTCCCGCTCGGCTCACGGAAACCAGTTTGCATCTCACTTACATTTTTTTTTGCGACCTGAGCTAATTAATTAAAAGAAATATTCCTTAAATACATATGCTTAATTATAATTGTAAATTCTAGTGAAATCTATCAAAAATTCAGTAGGATCAACTCGGTTTTTGATCAATTTTACTAGAATTTTCATTTATTTATTTTTTTTGCATTTTATATTTTTTATATTGAAGGAAAACAGAAGCGGCTTAAGATAGCATACTTTTCAGATTCAACTCTATATCGGTCAATAAAGTTTTTTCTCCGAATGAAAAATTTCTTGCGATAGATGCACGTGTTTTATCTCATTTCGTGCAATCCAAATTAAGGGTTCACATTAGGATTGTTCAGCAAGAAGTTGGAGTTTAGATCGTTATTATTTTACCTTGGATTATGGAAAGTAAAATGGGCTCAAAAAGGTAAAGCTTGAAGGGATAGTGTTATGTCCCCCTCCTTAAGGTTGAATCAACTCTCAGACTCAAGAGAGTTTTTGAGCATTGGAGGAGGTGGTATCTGAACTGCAGCTGATATCGTATTTCGATTTCCTTTATTCAAAGCAATGGTTCCTTTTATTTCGCTGTGCTTTATCTCGAATTCATAATCCATTGCTTTCAACTGCCAACGGAGAACGCGTGGTGACACGTTGCTAGTATTGCATAACTTGACCGAGAATTCTTGATTGTTCGTTACCATCGTGAACTTTCGGCCGTAAAGGTAGCGATTGAAATGTTTGATAAAATATATGAATGCCAACCACTCCCTCGCCAAAGCGGTGTATTTGGATTCCCATGGATTAAGAACACGAGATGCACGCGCTATTATCAGGTCTTCGCCCAGGGATGAATGGATTCCCTGTCTTAGTACTGAGCTTATAGTGTTACTAACAAAGCTGATAGTTAAAATGAACGGTTCTTCGAGTGTGGAACACATTGCTGAGAAAAAAGTATATAAACTCGTGGTTTGACCTGAAAACAAAGAATTAATACAACACAGAATTCTCGGAGTCGGAACTTCTTTCGTAATAAAACTTTAATTTATTTAAATGTTTTCGGACCCTTCCTCCCCTCTCATTTTCTAAGATAGCCGTGTTTCTGTCAAGAATTTCGATTATTTTATAAGGTTCATCATAGTAGTCTTCTAACTTTGAACGCTCTTCCTTTAAGGTCAGTACTTGGTCTCCCACCTTAAAATTTTTTTCGTTGAGGTGTTTATCGTAGAGCTCCTTCGAGCGCCCTTTCGCGTGAATAAGGTTATCACCTGCGCGCTCAAGGATGTCCCCAAGATGCGTCACGAGTTCCTGAAGATATCTCCCGTACGTTAGCAGTTCGTCAGTAGCGGGGAAGGAGGATGGGATTCGTGCTGATTTGCCATAAACGAGCTGGTACGGTGTAAATTTCGTGGCCTCGTGGACTGAGGTGTTGTATGACAACATGGCAAAAGGAATTAACCGGTCGCAATCCTCGTAATCTTCCACGTAGTGTTTTAAATAGTCAATGAGCACCTGGTGGCTCCGCTCGAGGGACCCATTACTCTGTGGTCGGTAGCCTGATGTTGTCACGTGTTTAATTCGGAAAATGATGGCTAAATTACGGAGAATATGATTTTCGAACTCCTTGCCTCAGTCGGTGAGAATTGCGCGCGGGCATCCAAATGCGGCAATGAGCCTCCGCGCGAAAACATTGGCTACCGTTGAAGCTCGCTTATTTGGGATCAGTTCGGCGATGCAGAACTTCGTAAGATTGTCCTGCATGGTGAGAACATACTGGTTTCCATCCGGTGTGCGCGGAAGAGGCCCCACAAGATCAATGGAAACCTTATCAAATGCGTCGGCCGGAGTGTCCGTGATTATCATAGGCTGGCGCGTTTTAATGCGTACCAGCTTCTTTTTTTGACAGCTGTGGCATGTTCTAACAAAGTTCTGCACATCCCTTTTCATGTCAGGCCACAAGAATCGATCGCGAATCCGACGGTACGTCTTGGTTACTCCCTTATGCCCGGCGATCAGGCTATCGTGATATTCGCGGATTATACTCTTTCTCTGCTCAGGTGGAGGGATCCGTATCTCACCGAAACAAAGAGTAAATTTGAAATCGCAATTCGCGAATACTGCACGTAAAGTATTTCTGAGGGTATTAACTGGGAGTCTATCGAGTCCGTCGTAACTCGCGGGGATTCTCGCGGTGTTGACCTTAAGCTCGTTTAAAGCGACTTTTAAACTTGAGAGTGCATAAAAAAGGTCTTCTGGGGTGGGGTGATCGTAACAATTATCGCTAATAATAACGCTAAAGATGGCCATTTTCCCAACCTTTGCAACCATAACTTGACCCTTTTTTGGATTTTGCTCGCGAATTGAATCCGGATTTAAGTAGTCAAGGTCCAGTAAGGTCTGACTAACGCTTGTCGATACGACGCAATCTGCAGGGATGAAATGGATTAGATTGTCCTTCCCCATGGTCAGAGAGTCTCGCGTTGTCTCGATGGAGAGAGATGGGAGGTCAGAGTCCTTATCCTTGGAAAGACTGTTCTGTAAAGGGAGGTTTTGTGGTAAGTCTTCATCTGTTGGGATCGTCTCGTACAACCCGATAGCTCTTGGTCGTTTAGCTTGTTCACTGCGAAGCGAGGGTTCCTCGGTAGGTTGCGGCACTGGACGGATCAAAGGTGATTTAAAGGGTGTGGATTGTGACAGGGGCTCACGGAGTTTCCCGATCGTTGCGTCAACTTCATCGGTTGCGGGAATGACGGTTTCGTCCAGTTCACAGAGTGTTTCGTCACTTGACTCTGCGTCTGAATTGTCGGGCATCGGTGGCAGAACAACCACCGGTGATTGAGACACAACAGGCGCCTCAATGTTTCGACTGACTAAACCGGGGTTACCTACTTCTTTTAGGGCATGTGATTTGTCGTTATTCTGAGGGTTGCTGCGTGTCGGCCCTGCGGATTCGGAGAATAGTGACTCGAGGTTCGAGTCACTCTGCGACGGAAGATACTCACTACCGTTTTCGAATCTTACTAGACGTTTCGATTCTTCTTGCGACCGACTCTACGCATTGATACGTCGCAAAAATCGGTTTCGTCATCGGAAGAGTACGACAAACCCAAAGGATCTATTGATTCCGTGATTGACGGTCCGAGAGTTGGTTTACGCTTCATGAATCGTAAGGCCTCTCGACGCGCTTTGACTCGGCCTCCAATTCCACCAGTTTCGCTATCAGAAATCTGAGTTAAATGAGGGGATGTTGCAAGGGGTGATTTTCCAGCCTGCCGCGTCCTCTTTTAGTTGTCGCTAGAAAAGTCACAGCAGTATGACTAGACTCGGACGGATTTCTCGAGAGCGCGTCTGCGTTCATATTAATTTTCCCAGGGCGGTACTTGATCTCGTATTCATAATCCATCAGTTTCAACCGCCATCGGAGAAGGCGTGACGACGTGTCACGAGTGTTGTGTAACCAGACCAAGGCTTGATGGTCGGTTACCACTGTGAACTTTCGGCCGTATAAATAGTGGCGAAAGTGTTTGGTAAAAAAAACGACAGCCAAACATTCCTTCTCCGAAGCGGAATAATTAACTTCTGCTGAATTAAGGACACGGGACGCAAAAGCTATCGACAGATCTTCGCCTAACCTACCTTGACTCAGTACCGCGCCTATAGCGAGATTAGACGCGTCTGTGGTTAAAATAAACGGCTCATCGAACATAGGGCATTGCAAGATCTGCTCGTTACAGAGGCTGTCACGAAGGTCCTCAAAACTCGCTTGTTGCTCTGCCTTCCATTCGAAAGAGCGGTTCTTTTTAAGGAGTTCCGTTAACGGCTTTGCTCTTGAGGCCATGTTTGGAATGAATCTGCGGTAATAGCCAATGAGTCTCAAGAATTCCTTAATATTCTTAGGGCTCCTTGGCACCGGAAAATTCTTCGCAGCTTCAATTTTTGGGGGGTGGGACACACGCCTTTTTCTGAGACAATATGTCCCAGATACGCGACTTCTGTGGCGAGAAACATACATTTCTCGGGTTGCAGACGTAATCCTGCTTTCCAAAGTCGCGTAAAAAGATGGTAAATTTTTTGATCGTGCTCATCTAAGGTGGACGCATAAACGACAATATCGTCTATGTAAACGAATAACTCCGTCCCTTGTAGTTCGGTCAAAACACGATCCATCAACCTTTGGAAGGTAGCTGGAGCGCCTTTTAAACCAAACGGCATGCGATGAAATTCGTAATGCCCATTATCGGTGGAGAAAGCAGTTTTTTGCTTGTCTGGATTCAACAGGATTTGGTGAAAACCGGAAGTCAAGTCAAATACTGAAAAATACTTTGCTCCTCCGAGATGGTCCAAAATTTCATTGATGTTGGGAAGGGGGTATGCGTCGCCTACAGTCTTCTCGTTTAGTGCCCGAAAGTCTATTACGAGACGCCAACGCTTATTCCCTTGATCATCCGCCTTTTTTGGAACGATCCAAAGAGGCGAGTTATACGGAGACTTTGATGAACCGATAATTCCGTTTTCTATCAGTTTTTTTATTTGTTTCCGGACTTCAGGTTTATGTACTGGAGGGTATCGGCATTTTTTAGAAAAAACCGGCAAATTGTCGGTGGTGGGAATGCTGTGTTACGAAATATCGGTTCCAGGAAGGCCATCTCCCTCTAACGAAAAAAGAAAGGGGAACGCTTCGATGTAATTTTTAGCGCGCTGTCGTCGATGTGGTCCCAATAAGTGAACTTTGCTTTTTTCGCAAATTTTCGCGACTCTTTCCTCGACAGAGAGCATTGACCCTTGTCCGTCCCGAAGAATAGTGTCCAACCCATCACACTCCTCGCCGTAAACATCGTAAGGAGTTAAATTCTGAGGAGGAATCTGAATGTTGACATCTTTTTCGGTGCAATTTATCGCCAAAGCATAGCAGTGTCCGTATCTTACGGAAACTGCTGCGTTGCCGATAAATACACCTTCGGGAGTATCCACCAAGGGCAAGTATCCCTCTTTAGTGCTTGAGTCTACTATGCGGATAGGGATCACCTGACGAGTGCGTGCTTTTATTTTAAGAGTCGGGATATTAATACGCTGGATTGATGGTACTTCTTGAACAGAAGTTGCTGTGAGAGGGGGTGAAGTATGATCGACGCTAAGTTCATCTTCATTCAAAAACGGAATTGGTCTAATAGGGTCGCGATCGATCACGAGTGTGTCGTGATGGAATGAGATCTCAGCCTTTTCACCTCTCAGAAATTCTAGACCGAGAATTCCGTCACCCACGAAGGAGAGAGGGTCCTGAAAAACATAGAATTTGGATACGGTGTTCAGAATATTTATATGGGCTGCGCCAATGCTCACTGTGCAACCCGATGTTATTCCGATTACTCCCATTCTATCGCAAGTGTGAATATCTGTGTTTGGATCAAGTGCAGCTATTTCAATTATATTAATTTGTGAACAATTAAAAATCGGCCCCAACCTTTAGCGAGTTGTGGAGATTTTAACATTACTTTTGGAAGGATGTGGAGCTTCGTGAAAGTGCTTGAAAGGTCGACGCTTTTAAGATTGTCATCGCCGGTGGTTGTTGTGGGGTTTCCTGCTTGGCGCTCGCCGCTGTATTCACGTAGCGAGCGCTCGACGAGTTTAAATCGCCCGCGGAGTGTCCGGTCGGTGCAGCAGCATGGGTCGTGATCAAAGGCGTTGCAAGGGAGCGCTGGGACTCGGAATAGAACACGTTTGAATTGCTGGGTTCCCCCTCCTCATGTCGGCAGCGCGTGCAAAGCGTCGTGGCATGACGGGAGGGTGCCGAGTTCCAGGCAACCTCTGGATTTTCACCATAGTTGGGTCCCAAGGGAGGGGGTAAAAAATTTTCAGCGGAATAATCATAGTTGTAACACGGATCATGAGGCGGATAATAATAATCAGTATACATAGTAACGCGATTTGCTTGATCTGGGTGTCTGGGTGGTCCTGATGGGCAACTATGACGGAAGGGAACATGGTTTCGTGGTGACATGAAAGATCTATTTTCTTCTGCAGATCGTGAATGAGAAGCACGGTCAAGGTAGCCCTCGCGCGGCGCGAACCCTGATTGATTGGGGGCCATAGGTCGCGGATTCATATGTGCAAAGGGTGCTCGCGTCTGATAACCATTCTGATAAGGCTGTACAGGATGACCGGTCTGATAAGGTCTTGGAAAGGATGATTGCGGTACAGAGCTTGGTATCATTTGGCGGGGGTAACGATCTAAAATAATCTGATATTCGTCGCGGGCAAACTCAATAGCTTCCTCTAAACTCTTGGGATCTTTAATAATAACTCGCATCTCTAAATCCGGTCTTAGACACATCAAAAAGCCCCTGAGTGCGGTTTGACTCACGAGATCGGTATATCCTGGTATCTTATCGCCCTCAAGATCGGATTTCAAGGAAGCCTTCGCTTTTTTGACTAAATTTTGAACGCGATTTCCATACTCTAGGATCCTCTCCGCGGGATCCATTTGTACTTAACTTAGTTGGGAAATATAGTGTGAAAGGGGGAGAGAGGGTGGCGCAAAAAATTTCTTTAGATGTTTGACAAGATCCACGAACTAGCTAAACGTTTTCCCCTCGATTGAATCAAGCGCGGGTCCGTGTAGTTTTGATATGATCAAAGGTACAAATTTCCCTTTTGAGGCTTCCGGAATGAGACTGAAACTGTGTTCAGCACTCTGAACGAAAGTTCGCAATTTCGGATTTGTCCCATCGAAAAATGGAATTTGTTGCAGCGCAGTCTGAAACTGCAAAAACTCGATCATCGCGGCGTTCGTATCTGAGACCTGGTCAGGCATTTTCGCGTTGTATGATTTGCGAATTTTACGTTTGTGATTTTAGGGTATTTTTCTTACCGAAGAAATTATCAAGAGCTCAAAAAAAATTCAAGGATTTCAAAGAATTTGGAAGATTATAGGGTATTTTAAAACGATAATTCCGATTAATGTAAAAAGGGAAACAAGAAAACGATAATTGTTTCGAATTTTCTCTCCGTCGCGAAACACTGGCTCTACTTTGTCTCTCAATAGGCAAATCCCAAAACCGGAGAAAACGAGGGTTAATTAGAAGGGAAACCGCACTTCCCACAAAATACAAAGCATAATAATATTTTCAGTACAAAAGATAGAATTTTTACATAAAAAACATACAAAACAAAAAATAAATTGCAGAATGGAGAAGTTGACACGGTTAAGATAATAGGGAGCAAGAAATAGTTAAACAAAAAATTATTTTTCCAGTAAAACAGAGTTGGGTTATGGGCAGTATCTCACTTCTGACACCAAATTTTTTTCCTGTTACATCGCAGGAGCGACGCTTAGTAGAATTATTCATAAATATTAAATAGAATCTGTTCTTGAGCGGCTCAGAGCAGATTCTTGTGGGATCTTGCCCGTTTTAAGGCAAGAGAACCACCCGAAACTCTTATTTATCAGGAAAATCGTTGGAATTGGAAAGAATAGATGAGAACGAAAGGAAAAAATTCAAAGGGAATACATTTGTTATAAAACTCTGCAATTTATTGAAGAAAATCGTGACTTACGTATAGATTCCGTTGTCAGGAAGCTGCCTGGCTGCTGGGTTGGAAGATGCTTGCTAAAACTGCTTCTGCTTTTTATTTGTACCACCAGAATTGTCTGATATCACTAATTCTAAATTGTCTGATATCACTGATTCTAAATTGTATGATATTACTGATTCTAAATTATCTGATATCACTGATTCTAAATTAAAACTACCGGAAAATAGTCCCGGGCACATGAACTTTAATTTAGTAAAAAAAATGAATGAATTCGAGTCCAGGAAGTGGACGTATCTTTGGACGGTGCCGACTCACGGACAGAGGCTTGAATTCGGAACAAGTTCCCTAAAGACGAGCTTGACAGATTCGCGAAATCGTTGACCTGAGTCCTAGTTTGATAACGACAAGTCAGGAAGGGATCAGATTTTTAGTCTGATCGTACTCAAAGGTTGAAACAACTCTGACTGATCGGTACCGTAGTTCCAAGATCCTCCTGCGCGTCCGAACCGTGACCAAAGCGAGGGAGCCGCCCAATTTTGGAATTTGACCAATTAGAGGGAAGGGGTGTCAATTTTGAAAAGTGGAGAGTGTAGGTGCTAGTGGGGAAGGAAGAAAGTGCATGCTGCTATCACGTGTACTCGAGAATTCGGTATCTGAGGCCTTGCGACCTTGAGGGCCTTCTGGCGTTGACTGAAGCTGAGTAAACCCAAGTTTTGTATCGTAAACTTAGTGAGGGCCCAGTAAATCGGTTTAGGGTTACTGAAAATTTCGATTTACAGCAGGGACAGAAAAGTTTCACTAAATGTTCAATTTACGATTTTAGAGGACCCTGGGTTTGCTTCTTCTCATTAAGGGATTAAGATGTTAAGATGTTTTTGTACAATTCACTGCAGCTACGTGACTATGACCAAGGAGAAGGAATTAGTGAGGAAATTGAAAAAGATGAAATTCCAAAAATCTGCGTCCCAGTCCAGGGCCCTGGAAGTACCTTGAAAGGATGTAATAAAAATAAAAAAAAAGGTTATTTATGTGAATTGGTGGAAAGTCCCAGCATTAGCAATCGTCTCTAGCCTCCAGATGCAACTACCTGTTAACTGACATAAAATATAGAAATGCTTACAGGAATTAATAAGTGTACAAATTAATAGGTAAAAAGTATATAGACATAGACGGCGTACTAAGTCATGTAGAGGCATAATTCATGCTTAAATTTTAAAACTAACCATCAGAATGCACATGAAGGTTTAGTGAAGCGACAACACACACATACACGCATACACGTTTACATATAGAGAAACGGTGGTAACATAAAGCAAAAGATACAAGCAGTAATTAATTAACATGGCGAGGTAGAAGAAATGCAAAATCTTAATTACTGATGCAAAAATAGAATTAACTAAATTATAACTTAGATTAAGAAATAAGGCTACTTCTGTTTTCCTAAACCTAAGCTAAATTGTAAACAAAAAGAAGGGTGGTATGCTACATCCGGACGTAACATTATTTTATCTATTTTATTTATTGAAGAAGAAAATTTCGATTATTTATTCTATTTATTTTATTTGTTTTATTTATTTTATTTATTTTATTTATCTTATTTATCTTATTTATTTTATTTATTTTATGTATTTTAAGTATTTTATGTATTTTATGTATTTTATTTATTTTATGTATTTTATGTATCTTATGTATTTTATGTATTTTATGTATTTTATGTATTTCATGTATTTTACTTATTTTATGACTTTTATTTTTTTATTTTTTTATTTATTTTATGTATTTTATGTATTTTATTTATTTTATTTATTTTAATTATTTTATTTATTATATTTATTTTATTTATTTTATGCATTTTATGTATTTTATGTATTTTATTTATTTTATTTATTTTATTTATTTTATTTATTTTATTTGCTTAATTTATTTAATTAATTTAATTAATTTACTTTATTTAATTTATTTAATTTATTTAATTCATATAACTTATTTTATTTATTTTATTAATTCAATTTATTTAATTTATTTTACTTATTTCATTTATTTTATTTATTTCATTTATTTTATTTATTATATTTATTTTATTTATTCCATTTATTCTATTTATTTTATGTATTTTATGTATTTTAGTTATTATATTTATTTTATGTATTTTATGTATTTTATTTCTACTTGGTGGGTACCTATCACCACTACGTAGCGCGTCCTCAGGTTGCGGATAGAGGAAAGGCCCCTGAGGTT